>SNQJ01S0051408.1:30718-45201 GCA_010110895.2 Picea sitchensis | reverse complement strand
CTGGCTTCTCCGCTCCCCAAAACCTCAAGTTAATCGGTTACATCAAGCATTAGAAGGTCATCATTATGGTTGATAGTGGAAGCACCCATAATTTTATTCATCGCCGCATTGCCCAAGAAACTCATTGCTACATCCATGCCATCAACAATTTCCAAATCATGATTGCCAATGGTGGTTCAATGAAATGTGGAGGGCGCTGTGAAAATGTCCGTCTCCAAATCGGTGACTACCACCTAAAATCCCATATGTTTGCTATCAACATGGGTGGTTGTGACATTGTGTTTGGTGCAAACTGGCTAAGGACTTTGGGTCCCATTCTTATGGATTTTAAGGAATTAACCATGCAATTCGACCAGGAAGGCCACCAATATAAATTCCAAGGCATCATTGTTGGTTCACCTGAGGTCATTAGTTCCCATTACATGGAAAAGCTGCTAAAAAAAGGTCATTCTAGTGTAATTTCCCAACTCCATACCATACAAGCAACATAAACACCCTCGGTGCCGCAAGACCTCCAAGCCCTCATTTCTAAACATCAAATGGTATTTTCCACTCCCCAAGGACTTCCTCCTTCCCGCAGTGTTCATGATCATTCCATTCCCCTTGTACCCTAAATCCTTCCTCCCAATATCCGTCCATATCGCCACCCCTTTTCACAAAAAAATGAAATTGAGAAAATGGTCCAGGAACTCCTTAATGCAGGCATTATTCGCCCTAGTATGAGCCCTTACTCTTCTCCTGTAGTCATGGTCCTAAAGAAATAAGGTTCTTGGAGAATGTGTCCTGACTTCTGTGCCCTCAACAAACTGACCATTAAAGACAAATTTCCCATTCCTGTCATTGATGACCTCCTGGATGAATTGAGTGGCGCCCAATTCTTTACTAAACTTGATCTTCTCTTGGTCTATCACCAGATACGTATGAAAGAGGCAGACATTCCCAAGACGACCTTTCAAACTCATGAGGGCCACTATGAGTTTTTGGTCATACCCTTTGTCTTGTGTAATGCCTCCTCCACCTTCCAAAGCCTCATGAATCATGTCTTCCGTCCCTTTCTCCGTCATTTTGTCTTAGTTTTCTTTGATGATATCCTCATCTATAACAAAACCTGGACAAACCATATTGCTCATGTGGATCGAGTTCTCCATCTACTCTCTCAGCACCAACTTTTCCTAAAACAATCTAAATGTTCTTTTGGTGCCTCAGAAGTAGAATACTTGGGTCATCTGGTTGGCAAGGATGGTGTCATGATGGATCCGAAAAAGATTGAAGCTATGCAAGACTGGACGCACCCAAAGACTCTCAAAAGCTTGCGTGGATTTTTGGGCTTAACAGGGTATTATCGCAAGTTTGTTAAGAATTATGGAAATATTGCAGCACCTCTCACTGCTCTCCTAAAAAAGAACTCTTTCACTTGGACTCCAGTCGCTGCTCAAGCTTTTCAAACCTTGAAGATGGCCATGTGCACCATTCCAGTTCTGGCCCTTCCTAATTTCAAAAAGACCTTTGTGTTGGAATGTGGTGCCTCAAGGAAAGGAATCGGTGTTGTCCTTATCCAAGAGGGTCAACCTTTGGCCTTCACCAACAAGCAACTATCTGAAAGGAATCTGGGCAAACCCATCTATGAAAAGGAAATGTTGGCTATTCTGCATGTCGTTGATCTGTGGCACCCTTATCTTTTGGGGCAACGTTTCCAAATTAAGACAGACCATCAAAGTCTCAAGTACTTTCTGGAACAACGCATTTCCTCCCTAGAGCAACAAAAATGGGTGACTAAGCTCTTTGGATATGATTATGAGATCATTTACAAGAAAGGAAAAGACAATGTGGTGGCGGATGCACTGTCTTGAAAACATGAAGAAGAAGGATCCATTTTTTCTCTTTCCTTCATTGTACCAGATTGGCTCCAAGATATTCGCTAGGAATGACTACAAGATCCCAAAAGTTCGCATATGATCCAACAATTGCAGACCAATCCTCCATCTCCCCCAGGGTACTTTTGGCTCCAGGATGAGCTTCGATACAAAGGTTGTTTGTATTTAAGTAAACAATCAAAGCTTAAATCCATGGTACTTTCTGAGATTCATGCTACACTCACAATGGGGCACTCTGGGTTCACCAAAACCTATGACAGGGTCAAACGTTCTTTTTTCTGGGATGGTATGAAACAGGACAACCGTAATTTTGTCACTGAATGTGATATGTGTCAACGCAACAAGGGAGAAATAGTCAAATCTCCGGGCACACTACAACCGCTTCCGATTCCACCTACTATTTGGAAGGATATCTCTATGGACTTTATTACTGGCTTACCCAAATTGGGAAATAAATCAGTCATAATGGTGGTTGTGTATCGCCTTTCCAAGTATGCTCATTTATGCGCTCTTCAACACCCATTTACTGCATCAACGATGGCTCAAAATTTCATGGACCAGGTCTTCAAGCTTCATGGCATGCCGTACTCTATTGTTTTTTATCGTGACCCAACTTTCACAAGCAATTTTTGGCAAGAACTGTTCAAGCTACAGGGCACCCAATTGCATCTCAGCACAACTTATTATCCCTAGACTGATGGTCAAACAGAAGTTGTTAACAAATGTTTGGAAACATATCTGAGTTTTTTTTCCTCTGAAAAGAAAAATCAGTGGGCTCAATGGTTACCCCTAGCTGAGTGGTGGTACAACACTTCCTACCATACAACTACACACATGACTCTTGAATCGGTATATGGAAAAAAGCCACCTTCAGTTCTCTCATACTTACCGGGTACCTCGAAGGTCCAGGTAGTTGACCAAACACTTACAGTTCGAGAGGATATTCTTTGTACCCTCAAAGAGAACTTGGTCATGGCATAGAATCACATGAAGCAACAAGCAAATCAAGGTCGCTCTGAACATCAATTTGCAGAAGGGGATCAGGTGTTTCTGCGACTACAACCATACAAGCAAACTTCCCTCAAGGCCGAGCATTGTCAGAAGCTAGCGACCAAATTTTATGGTCCTTATACAGTTCTCAAGCGCGTGGGACAAGTCGCCTATCAGTTAGCTCTACCCAGTCGTTCAAAGCTACATCTTATTTTTCATGTTTCATGCTTAAAGAAGGTGATTGGAACTAGGTGCCAAATTCAAACCAACCTTCCCGAGTTAGTTGAAGAAGGATCCATTTCGCTACAGCCAGAAGCAGTTTTGGACCAGCATGAGCGTCGCCTGCATTAGAGAACCATCAAGGAAGTGCTATTCCAGTGGAAAGATACAACTCCAGCAGATGCCACTTGGGAACCAGCTACCATTCTGCAACAGTTTCCACATCTCAAGCCTTGAGGACAAGGCTGTTTTTAAGGGGGTGGACATGTTAGGGTCCTAACCCGCACATAGGTAGAGTGATATATTCAGATTTAATAAAGGTCAATATTAGTAAGGAATTTCAATAAAATAGAATAAGGCAGATGTAAGAAGACCTAATAGAAGCTTCCGCTTCTAGAAGGATCTTCCTCTAGATGCTTCTCTTGATAGACATATTTAGTATAAATAAGGGTCGAGGGTATGAAAACCCTATCTTGGAGATTATTGTAACAGAGCGTTGCTCGACTAGAGGTTTCCCCCTCGAAAAGGCCCGTGAACATTTCTTTCTGAATCAAAGTGTTGTTTCTGTAGTTGTTCTTATATCATTTCTGTGTTATTGTGGAGATTATGCTGGTTATATTACTATTATTCTTCCATTTCTAGCATTTATTTTTGTTCTGCATACTTTTTATATATGGTATATTACACATATCCAAAGGTTGGTTGATTTACAATTGTTTTCAAGCCCATAATAAGCTTTCCATCCCCCAATAATCGTTTCCTCAATGCTATAATTCCAGTTGAGCTTGTGGTGAATATTGATTCCAAGATATTTGTATGAAGTCACTTCCTCCAAGTTTTTGTTGTCATAAACGAAGGTATCGTAAGTGATCTTAGTGGATTTAATGATCATAACCTTAGTCTTGTTAGTATTAACAGTCAAACCCATATTGGAGCAAAAATCCTTGAGGATTCTTAGTTGGTTTTCAAGATCATGGGGACTCCTCACCATAATAATGATATCATCAGCATACAGAAGAATATTGATGATTATACTAGTGAGAGTAGGGTCGACACAACCTGCTTCTTCCAAGAAATCTTCTAATTTTCCCATGTATATGCCAAAAAGGGTAGGGGACAAGGGAAAACCTTGCTTGACTCGAATATTGTAGTTAATCTCTTTCGAGCAACCCTTAGTGTTTTTAAACTTGGCAATAATGTTCTCATACAACCTTATTGCAACATCCCTCAACTTGAAAGACACTTTTATCTCTTCCAACCTATTCCAAAGGTTTTTCCTAGGAACCATGTCAAAAGATTTTCTAAAGTAAAAAAAACAACAAAAAAGATTGGTTTTAGTATTGTGGAACTCCTCTGCAATGATCCTAAAGGTAACAAGATGGTCCACAATTTAATGATATCTCATGAAACCGACCTGACCTTTAGCTCTTTTACCATGACTTTCTAGCCAAAGGCTAATCTTCTTTTCCAAAATAATTCCATAAAGATTGGCTAAAATTAGGCTAATCATAGTGGTCCTATAATTAGAGGGAACATTTATATCCCCATTTTTAAAAATAGGAGCAATGAGGCTTTGCGCCCAGGGTTTAGGGAAACCCTGCTTGACTATTAAATTGAAGAGCTTGCATATGTAAGGAATGAGGATAGGCCCTCCAATTTTAAAAGTTTCAGCTTGGTAGCCTTCAATGTCCTTAGCTTGCCCATTTCCAAGTCGCTTAACCCTGAACTCTATGTCATTCAAAGAAAAAACTTCATCCTCTGTAGGGACAATAGAAATGGTGTCCATGGCATCGGGGAACTCATAAAGTCTTTTAAGGTAGGAGTTTCAGTCTCTTAAGGGAATCATATTATTTTATTTAGTATTGTGGTTTAGAATTTTCCTCCAAAACTTCTTAGGATCCAACTTAGATATTTGTGAAAGTTTCTCTTTCTTTTTATTGATATAGTACCTTTTTTTCCTTTTAATTAGGGATTTGTATGTATTGATCTTATTGAGTTTTAAGGACTCATTCGAAGCATCCCTAATGAATTTTCTAGCAATTTTACATTCTTTATCATACTAAGGGTTGGTCGTTCTATCATTTCTTTTACAGGACACCTCGAAAGAGAACTTGTTAATAGAAGCAGAAAGAGTAGTTGTAAAATTATGATAAAGGTATTCAATGTTGTCCTTATAAGTTAGGAGATGTAATTCACTATTTAAATCCTTTAAGAAAAGGTCAACTTTACTTTTGTCAAAGTGCAGTTTCCTTTGATTATCATAATTCTCTTCAATGACACTCTTGTGGATGGCAAAGTTTAGAGTTAGGGTTAAAGGTCTATGATTAGAGTTGGGTCCATGGTCATTTAAAAGGTCAAAATTTACTATTTGGTTGGAAACGGGGATTTCAAATTGTTAGTGTCCTATAAATAGGTTGTTAGGATGTGAGCCAAAAATGAATGATAGGGTAAAGTCATTCTTTGGTCTCATAAATACCATTGCATAATTTTATCTTAGGTTATGACAATACTACATATTGAAAATTTTGTGATGACTACTTGCAACGAAAGTACCCTTTCGTCACAAAATTGAAGATAAAGAGTTGAATTTTTCGATTTTTTTATAAATCCATCCCGCGTCTGTCGCTCTTGCGACGAAACCAGATGTACGTCTCAAGAGAGACAAATGTGAAGATAGTGGATTCTCGTTGCTCTTGCGATGACCTTTGGTTATCATCATAAAAGTGACAATACAATGACGACCGTTACACTGTTTAACAAAGTCAACATTGACCGTTACACTGTTTGACAAAGTCAACATTGACTTGTTCAATGTTCATCGCTCTTGCGACGAATAAGTATTTATAAATATTTTACAAAATAGAGATGTTGCGACAATCTTGTTATAACAACGACAGTTCAGAAATGGTATTTTTGTGCTGGAGAATGTCACAAAATATTAGAGGTGGGAAAAAAAGTAAAGAGGGTGAAAAGGGTGATGGTAGATGTTATTTCCCTTGCAAAAAAAATTTCACTACACGTTCCATAAGAATTTTAATAGCAACTAAAAAAAATTGTAGGAAATATGAGCACATTGATGGGGGATCAAATGAGTATCGTCCCATGGTAATTAGCTATATATTAATTATCTCTTTTTATATTTTCGATTTAATATAAAATTATATATATGTATATGTATTGTTTGAAAATTTGTTATACACACTAATTTTGCATGATTGTTTGTAATTATAAAGTTATAGTTGACCTCTAACTTTTTGCAGAATATTGCACCAAGTAGTAGTAGAAATGATGTTTTGGAATTTTCAGATTTCTCAATTTGGACCATCCTACACAAAACCCATGTTTTGGAATTTTCAGATTCATCCTTATTACCTCGAGAATCTTGCGAGAAGTTAACTGCCTAGAAATTGTTGTTAACTTTGACCAAAACATCAATCGAGAATTGGAGGCTTCCATGTGTTACCCATGATTTTGGTCATCATGATGGTGTATTAATGATGGTGTACTCAGGCTCTTCATAAGAACTTTCTTCTGAGAAAAGTTACCTTCATCTCTTCCCAGAAAACATATTTTTGAAGAGGGTTCGCAGGCTGCTAGTATACCGGGGTGCGAGAATGACCCATTCTCGCAGGCTGCCTTAAGCCAGGGTGCGAACTTCTCGCACTGTGTTGAATAGCTAGGGTGCGAACTCGTCCTAAAACATGGAAAAAGATGAATTCTTGATGGTTCTAGAAGGGAATATTCTAGAAGAATGGGCTGGCATTCAAATGGTTATCCTTGTACTAGATTCCTTGATATTGTGGGATCATTCTTATCCAAGTTCCTATATATTGAGGGAATTCTCATGGAAAAGGTTAAGCAAGATTCATTGGAGAATTGGTGAAAGAATTGTGTGAAGGACTTAGCTTGAACAAGAGCTTGGAGACTCTAGTTAGTCTATCAAGAGGATTTGATCTTCTTCATTCAAGGATTGAGAAAGTGTGTGTGTTGGAGCCAAGAGCCATCGAAAGGAAGCTTGTGACATCAAGGCTATCAGGTTGTAATATTTACTTTCAATTAATATGATACAGTGGCATGTCTCTTTCCCATAAAACTATTCTCACTTTATTGTGTAATTCCTTGATCATACACATAAGTTGGCAGTTGAATATATTTTTCTATCTTGACTTTGGTTGGTTTGTGTTGTCTTGGTCTTGACCTCACAAGAGCATCGGAGCGAAGCGGGAGCAACATAGACCCTAGGAAGCGATACTAAGGTATGTTACTTGTTCCTTCCTACTAGCTAATTCAATGGTCAAAACTTAGGGAAAGAGTCATGTCCTGTCCTATTTTGTTCTAGATCTAGGTGGATCTAGGGAGATCTGTTAGTGTCCGCACCTACCGATTAGTTCGATAAAAAAATTGGCGACCATACTGAGGAGTATAACCCGTTTTCTTGTGGTTTTTGGTGTTTTTCCTTGGCCATTTGTTCTTGCCTTACCTTTCTCCATTCATATCAATCTCTGAGTCTTCAGGATACCCTGATAGACCCTCTGGGTCCAGAGGCCTCCTCAAATTTTGTGTCTTTTTCCAAAAATTTGACTAGTTTCAGACATTCTCACACTTCACTTCACAGTAGCCTGCGAGAATCTATAGGGTTCACACCCTGTTTTTAGGTTCAGTGCGAGGTTCTCGCACTCTTCTCAAAGCCCACCTGTGAGAATCACTAATTCTCGCACTGTGTAATATTGCCAACTTGCGAACTCATTTTTTCAAAGTTTTGGATTTGAGTTTTTGCATCTTGAATTGCCCAGATCAGTTTAGATGCTTAAAAAGAGTCTCTTGGACCATTGATTGATGTTCTTCTTGTCTTTGTTTTCATGCATGAATAGTCTTAGGATTTCAAAGATTCTTCTTGTCACTTGTTGTTGACTTTCATTTCTTAACTTTTCTTGGCAAAGCTATACTCTCTGATTTCGGAATTTGAGTGTGCTTGTTTGGTTAAGGACTGACAATCGGTTGAAAGTTGAGTTTCTTAGTCTTTATCATTTGCATATTGTTTGAAAGATCACTTTTCTTATGCAATTGAAAAGGCTAGATTGGTTTGCTTGTTATTTTTGTTTTCATTGAAAGAGTGGTTTGGGTTTTTATCATTGCTTGTTCATTGGTTTTTGATTTTCTGTACGTTTTTCTTTCAAAATCATTTTCGTCTTCGAAAACATTGAAAATCAATTGTTGAAATTATTGAAAAAAGAAACAATGGAGAATTTTTATTGATGCGTGATTTGTTGCATTTGCATTTTAAAGGAAATCGTGTCTTGTAGTTCAAAGTTTGATCCAGAAAACTTCTCTCTCCCTCCCATACATAGGATTCATTGAACAAAAATCGATATATTTCATTCTCATCCATGCATCGTTGAGTCAGAGTCTTATACAACATCAGTTTCATCTCCGTTTCCTTTGAGTAAACAACAGCTCTTAATAACACTGCGCAATCATAAAATTTAACTAGTAACTCTTTTCTAGGGCTCTATTACACCAACATTTAGCTAGGCTAGTGCTTTGAAGTAGGAGTGTTAAATTTCATTTGCAACATCTTGTCCTGGGAAGCCCTTCTCACACAAGGGTCAAACACGAGGTCGCATTGATATTGGCAGAGTTACTCACTCTTCTTTGTTAATATCAGTGTAGAGATTGCACGTATTACGGGGATCACTCGGAGGTATACCCACAATGATGAGTGGAAGCCTTTTGAGTTGATTTCGGGCTAGATACCCTGCTCTTGCGTGTGGATCGGACTGTCGACTATTCCCCCAGGATTTATTGTTGTTGGTGGTAACCTTAGTGGCCTATCTTTCTAGGTTCTTACACGAGGTGAATGTGAAGGGGAAAGTCTTCACGGTACCTGGAATTGACGTTGACCAAACTCACTCGGGATCCTTGGAGGGTATCCCCACGATTATGTGCAGGAGCTTGCACCAGGGTGTAAGTCCGTTAAGCAGGTCATCAGCGTAAATTTTCCACCCTAGCCCAGCCCCTTCTCATCTCGTTTTTGCGACATTGGATTTCATCACCAACTAGTGACTTCGGAATTAGAAGGTCTTGTTTACTTGGTGATTGCTTCCTAGATTTTGTTTACTAGTGCGTGTTGTTTGTTTATCGAAGTTGACCATAAGATTTTATTCTTGAAGTTTGTCACTCATTTACAATAGCTCCTCCACGTCGTTCACATAGAATGTAGGGTTTATCTCCAGAGCATCTGGACGGTTCTCAACCCTTGCCTACAAGTACACCTGAGGGATCTCCTCGGCAAAGTGAAGTCACAGTCGTCACCACACCACAAGTGGAGCGAACTGACTCTCTAGAACATTTTTTCATTACAAATACTCGAGAGGAATTTCAACTTCACCGTGATTCTGAGCGACCATTTATGCGACTGAATTCTTCCGGAGACTTAGTTGTTACGTCTTCTGGATCACCAGTTGGACCCTTTCCAGGCATAGAAGGCCAAGATCTTTTTTGGTCTATAGGTGTTTTTCGATGAGACCTTTTTGGTCCAAGCTCACCTATGATTCCTGAAATCACCCCACCTATGATCTCTGAAATCTCTAGTCTAGAGATAGTACCGTTGACTACCGCTTATCACTTTACCATCCCTGCCGAAATGACCCATCTCATAGATACTACGAGTGTTCCAACTGAGTTTACTGGGGTTAGTCTTTCTCCCATACACACACCACGAATGCCCAACATCACTCCAACACTACCACCCAGATACTGTGCGTTGAATGCTTCCATTCCCACTCCTAATCAAACTCCATCCGACTCTCCTTGTGGTCTTTCTTCTTTTGGGCACTCTCTTCCCAGTTTTATTCCGACACTCCCTCAATTTCATTTTGGAGGACCTTCTTCATCTTCTACTGGAAATCTTAATCCTAGTGGCACTATTCCATCATTCACTCCAAATTACTAGTTTCCAGTTGGTGGACAATTTCACCAAGGTGGTATGACTCAACCCCCTCTCAACGGGCAAATTCCTTTTGGAATGAAAATCCCAATTGGAACACAACCCCCAATTGGAACATTTCCCCCAATTGGAACACCACCTTCGATGGGAGGACCGACCCCACCTTATGGGAAACAAATACCTCCCTCCTTGGCTCAGTATTGGAATCAGTTGATACAACATCCTCCTCAATCGACTAGGGGGCAACAGTTTCCAGGTGCATCCGTAATACCTCCTAGTATGGGCCAACCATATCCAGGTTCATTCAATCCCATTTGGGGGGTGAATGCTCAAACTCAAGCCCCTATTCAAGGGTATAATCCTATGAGCTACTATCCTCTCCAACCACCACCAAATTTGCCTGGGTCTTCACATTATATGCAGACTGCTTATGGTCCTACTGGTTTGCTGACAGGGCTTCCTCCCCAAAGATACCAGTACCCACAGGTGAATCGACAGTTACCCTTTATAGCCACTTTGGATCTTCCAGATTTGTCAAGGATTTTAAATGATCCAATTCGTCACTCTCCCCAATGGCCTGCTATACCAGCCAAGCTACCATCAGACATTCCTAAATTTGACGGCAAAGCGGGAGAGGACCCGAACAATCACGTTATGAATTTTCACCTATGGTGTTCATCCTGTTATCACTCCAAGAAACTCCTTAGGGTTGTAGACTAAGGATGCTTGGTAACTTAATAAATCATGAATAATGAAAGTGTGGATCAATGGGATAATAGAGAGTAAATAATGAGAAGACAACTCACAATGTAATCGAATGAAATAGTGCTTTTAGGAATCAATGAACATACAGAGTAATATCAAAAGGTATGGATAAAACTGATCTATATAATCAAGTACAACAGTGTGTAGGATCATACAATCCAACAAGAATTCATTTAGTTCAAGTTTATGAGCTAAATAAGAAGATGACAGTTCTTAATAGCTGAGCTAAACTGAAATAAAGTACAGAAGATGGAATATATGAAGAAATCTGTCATTAACAACAAAAGAAGACTGATTCTGTATTGAGAAATAAGTGTCTTAGTACAGTAGCCAAAGAGTATCCAAAATTGAACCCCTTAGTCCTCCAAATGTCTTTGGATGTATAGACTTACAAGATGAAATCTAGATCCTTGAAATATGGATTAGATTTACTAAAAATAGTCAAACCAAAACATATATAACAAGTGTAGGATGAGATCCTATAAAAATGGATCTCGAATGGAAAATCAAAACAAAATAGGAAAGGTCCTATTTAATGATTTCTAAAAATAGAAGATTGCTAAGGAAGTGCAGTTTTAGCCTCCCAAGGCTGTTTGATTTGGTCCTCCAAATCTAAATTCGAATTGGGTGATGTGTCATTTGATCCCTATCAATTTTCCCTTGAAAATGACCAAATCTAGTCAAAAATTTCCCTTTTGACTTTCATCTCCAAGAATGGCCTTCAGATTTTGATTTGATAATTCATAACCAGCTTATTGAAGAAGATTTCAAACCATTCAAACCCAAAAAATCCTGATCTGAGTGAAAATTTGGCTATTCTGGCCGTGACAGGCTTTCACCAGCTAATTTACCCGAAAATCCGCTCCTTAGCTGGTGAAAGGCGGAGCTTTCACCAACTAACTAGTTATAATTCTGCCTTCTACGCTGGTGAAAGCGCAGATTTTTTCAAAATCAAATTTCTAAGTCATGGAGAGTCCGTTTTGCATGCTTAAATAGTCAATCGACATATACAAATCCTAATATTTCCAATGGTGCTTTCAAATCTTCATTTGGAGCCTGAGAACCTATCAAAATTTTCCATACAATATTAGGCATCGTTCTTTAAAAAATGCCAGTGCGTTTTTTATCTCTAACATCCAGCTCCAACTGGGATGGATACCTCCCTGCGAGGTCTCCAAGAACCTAGCAGACCTTGTGCCTTTAGTATTGGGCCATTGATTCATTCATCCTTTTCGGTGGTTAATGAGCACACACAGGCTCGCCTAAACCACCGAAAACAGAAACTTACCCAAAAATCAAATCTTGATGAATCTCGATTACCTGCAAGAATACAAAGATCTTAGGGCTTGCTAGACGAAGCTCCTCTCTCTGTTTACAGTGCTCCAATTCTCAGTATGAGGTCAACAGGAATATCCACCATGACTATCTTCCATGATTAGGAGAGACATGAGGATTTTCACCAATTGCATATTTCAGCCTTCCAGAAACACAATGAGGAAACCAAGCTGCACCACCACTAGCATTTACATAAGGTATAGAAGTAGGATCAAGGACTACAGTAAACCAAAAATCCACTGGATTGTGTGGACGATCATAAAGAAGCCACATATAAGTCTACAGTAATAATAAAAACTCAGGCTGTGAAGCCACCAACGGAGGGTGTTGCCGGTTGCAACCATGTCTCTGTAAACCTTTTCTAGATCGTGTATCAATACAGTAGCAACTTCAGATACAAAGAATTTTTAGATCCTCTGATATGTGCAGATAGCCTTCCAAGGCTCGTAGATGTGATTTGATCATGATAGAATCGAAAAAACAATTGATTTTGTGCCCCCAAAGTAGGTGTCTAATATGACTTTGGCACCTCTTCAAACATCCTTTTTATCAAATCCGGATCTTGAATTTGATGTGTAAATTCAATATGCATCTTTAGAAACTATTTTTAGGATGTTTGGTTGAAAAGAAATTCGATCTGGGCAAAAATACACCTTCGCTGGCCAGTCTCAGGTTTCACCAGCTATTTCGTCTTAAGATTTGCTAGTTAGCTGGTGAAAGCTTTGCGTTTCATCAACTAACTGGTTATAATTCTGCCTTCTGCGCTGGTGAAAGTTCCGTTTTATTCAAATAGCACAAAAATAAACATTTTATGTTGCCATGTATAATCTCAAGTATTCATGAGCTAGCCACAAGCTGTAACTTGGAATCTTATGTGAATTTTTTTGTTGGCCTCCTGTTACACTTCCTACAATTGACTTCATGCCCATAATAAGATTGGCAGGGTGTGCTGTAGGAAAATCTCTCTACAGACAGGTAGATCGCCTCTAGAGCTTGACCTTAACCCTAGACATAAAAGTGCTTAACATGGACACTGACTTCCTTTCAAATCTATCTAAACTAACACATGAGAAGGAAGGATGACAAAAGTACCTTATTATCGACGTTTGTCCTTGCACGCTCCGAGTTGCGCTCCAATCCTTTGCTCCTCGCTGAGTTCTATGGACAAAGAAAGATACGACCACTTCCTAATCTATTGATATTAGCTTGAAAACGGATCTATCAATAAATGATAAGTTCATGTGACATTAGACACAAACTAGAAAGAAACAGGCCAAACGTGTCATATTGATGAGAATAACGACAGTAGTACTTACAATCGTAGATGCGAATGCGACAGCTTCGTCAAGTCCTCTTCGTCTAACCCTTGCATGAAAGCTCCACAATCTGGATAACAACAACTTCTCTGATCACTCTCTTCTGGCTGACTGTGAATTTCCTCCAAGATCATAAGTTTCATAACTTCAGTTCTTCCCCCTTTCCACCATCATGGAGCCTGTTTATATAGGTTAAGAGGAGCTTAACCTCTTGAGTTATCTTTAGAACAAGTTGGGAACCTTCTTCTTAGATCAGGGATCTCTTGATGAAATCGAGAATTCGAGCACAACTGCCTTCTAATCTCAAAATATCCTCCCCTTATTCTCCTCAACGGGCCAACTACCGCCTCAGATTAGGCAGCGCTCCCTGGTAAGCCTTGGGGGAGCACCAACTCTTTCAAGATAAGCAACGCTCCTTCAGAGGGGGATGGGGAGCGTTATAACGCTCCCTGAAGCCCTATAGGGGAGTGCCAATGCTTATGGGGCTGAAGTAGGGGAGCGCTCCCCCTCAAAACCTTTGTTTCAAGGTTCCTTTCAGGTGTCAAGAGTTTTTTGATTCCAGTAAACCAGTTCTCCTCCTTCAACTCAGTCACGTGAGATGTTATAAGTGCCTCTTTAGTGTCGTTATCATGGCAGTATGTCTGAACATCGTTTGCGACACTAGTGACCAACTTGCGACACTTGCGAAAGTTGTAGGGAATATACGACAATTGAGAGGGACATGCGACACTTATCCAGATGAGCAATTTTGACGTGTAACAGAATGCCCCCCAAAGTATGAAGTTAGAGGATGCCAACTGATAACTGAAATAATTTGTAGATGCTCAAGCAAGGGTATAGACTCAGAGAATCTGACAGAAGTTACACACAAACATCCAACAAATATCATGACATGTTTCAAAACCCAAGGCAGGCATACCTATGCTTGGGTGATCAAGACTTAGTAGGATATGGCCACCATAAAATACACTGCGGATCCATAATTGTATTGATAAAAAGGTATAGCCACCAAAGATACAATGTGGATCTATACTCTGA
>SNQJ01S0051406.1:46230-68587 GCA_010110895.2 Picea sitchensis | reverse complement strand
AAATATGATCTTAATTCTAGAAGCTTCAAGTTAATGGAGAAGAGAATAAAATCAAACAAATCATAGATAATTCTTTTTTATTATTATTATGAGATGCAAAATGAAGAAAGAATTTAATTAATTAATATCACCAAATGATTTCATGAAAATGAGAAACCAACCAAGATATTATTTGATGGAGTATTGAACACATTATTCAAAATAGTCAAACTTGCTAATGATCAAAAGAATAAACACATAATCATAATTTAAACAAAAGTAAACATTTGATAAAAAAAATTAACGTTTTTGTTTAAATTGAGATTTTTATGCTCGTTTTTAACTTTTGACATATACTCTTGTAATAAATGACTCATACGAAAGAGAATGTCTTAAGTTTTTCTCAAAGCAAGCCAATGAATGGAACTATTTGAAAAGGTTGATTCTGTAGCTCATTATAATTATCAAGATTTTAATAGGGGCCCTTTAAATTTTGTAAAAATATAAGGGGAGTTGTTGGGGCCCAACAGGAGTGTATTATTTCCTTCTGCTACATGGTGTTGAGGTATGTATATTTCTCCTCTAGTACTTTCTCCCCACTGCTCCCCACTAATTGTTTTCTTTGTGGAAAGAAACTCGACACTCATTGCATCCATACCATGATTTATATCTTCTTCTTCATCTCCATACCCATTCTCTTAAGCATACTTCATACCCATGCTCTTCAGCAAGCCAAGGGTGTAAAATGGGGCCTCATTACACCAATATAGTTTTTTTTTCATATTTTTGGGGATCTTTTGCATTGGGATATGGCTAGGTCCTTTATTCATAACATGAAAATCCTTCTCCCAAGTACGACGAGTGATCTCTCCTTGAGTATCGAGTTCTACAAATTGCATGGTATCGTTAGCATCATAAATAGGTTCAGGCCTCAAGCCGTCTCCAATAGAAAGGGAAATAGCATACTGATTACAAATGTCAAGTATATCATCCCAATGCTCATATGCAAAATTCTCTTTATGATATTCTAAACATCACTTTGCATGGATAGAACCTCCTCGATACATAATTTCATTCATTCGCTTTGTAGTTAGAGGGATATACACTAAGAAGGACCTATATGCACTGAAGAAAGCACCATGTGCTTAGAACAAATGGATTGATGAGTACTTGTTGAATTTGGGCTTCACCAAAAACTTTTGTAGATCCTAACCTTTAATCTCTATTTGATAAATCCAATCTGTTAGTGTTGGTCATATATGTGGATGCCCTGATCCTTACAAGTCACAATGAGAAGCTCATAGCATGGTGCAAAGGGAAGTTGGGCTCTAAGTTTGATACAAAGGAAAATCACATATTTGCAATAAGCTCGAGGTAAAATCTAATTTGTTTAATGCTTTTGGCATGACTCATTAAAGGTTCTTACATTACTGTCTAGTTGTAGAGTGTTCACAGGGTGCTTGGATTACCAAAAATAATCCTATTGTATCACTTTCCTCATATGAAAAATTATCTTTATGATATTCCAAACATCACTTTGCATGGATAGAACCTCCTCGGTACACAATTTCATTCATTCTCTTTGCAGTTGGAGGGATATACACTAAGAAGAACCTATATGCATTGAAGCAAGCACCATGTGCTTAGAACGAATGGATTGATGAGTACTTGCTGAATTTGGGCTTCACCAAAATATTTTGTAGATCCTAACCTTTAATCTCTATTTGATAAATCCAATCTGTTAGTTTTGGTCATATATGTGGATGCCCTGATCCTTACAAGTCACAATGAGAATCTCATAGCATGGTGCAAAGGGAAGTTGGGCTCTAAGTTTGATACGAAGGACAATCACATAGTTGCAATAAGCTCGAGGTAAAATATGATTTGTTTAATTCTTTTGACATGACTCATTCAAGGTTCTTACATTACTATCTAGTTGTAGAGTGTTGACAGGGTGCTTGGCTTACCAAAAAGCATCCCACTGTATCACTTTCCTTGACTAAAGAACATATAATATAGGAATAGGTATAAATCGTGAAACAATATGGTTTATGATGGATACTTGTTGATTTAGAAGTAAAGAAATTCCAGGAAATTTTATTTTATTGTGACAATCAAAGTGTACTAATGTTGACAAAGAATCTAAATTTCATGACTAACTAATTATATGGAGGTTCATCATGACTAGATTTAGCATTTGGTTGGAATTGGTGAGATCGATTTGCAATATTGTGCAAAAGAAGAGTAGTCTGCATACATATTCACCAAACTGCTTGGTCTAGATAAGTTCATAAAATTTAGAGGCACTGTATCTCTAAAAAGTAAGAATGGGACAACTACTATACCAAATTGAGAATATATGAAATAATTGCATAAACTAAAATTAAAATCCATGACAAGTAGATAGATGAAGATTTATCAATGTGCTCAAATAAGATAAGAATTGTTCTCCATAAGAGCATGTAGGGTTGGGGGAATTAATAATGGTCATATCGTGTTTTAATTTATAATAAGTTAATACTAGTTATAAATGTGAGTGATAGGTTATTCATAAAAGGTCGATGCTTAGTTTGCAATAAAAAGACATTAATAATTTATGAGTTTCATGTAGGTAGTGTTGTTCCTGAGATGATTACTGGATAGGGAATTATGTCAAGGCATCCATAATGATTTACAATTATTTTGAATTTTTATGTAGCTAAACAGAGAAATTGTGTAGTGCCCTATAATTTCTACTTAACTATCAATGAATATTTATCATATCATAAAAGGCTTGTTTTCACTCTCTGAATTGATTGAAATTTATCAATACGATGGACAACTGAAAAATAAAAGCAACAATGAAAAGATAAATAATGTATTTGAATTGAATATACATTCATTATCCTTCAATGGAAGAAGCAAACAAAACTATAACCTTGTGATGAATATGTTTTAATAAATTTTAAAAGAAAATTTCTCTTGAAATTTAAAGGCATAATAACAAAACATAGGTCATAGAAGCCATTGAAGAAGCAAAATCACATGAGGTTTTTCAAGGTTTTTCTATATCCAAAAATTTAAAGGTGACTAGTCTCCATTTTTTGGATGATGTTATGATCTTTTGCAACGGTTTAAGGAGTGATGTAGAAACTTTGAATAACATTTTGGGATTGTTTGAAAGAGCCATGAGAATGAAAATTAATGAGAGAAAAATTGCTCTTTCGGTTCACAATATGGAGGCGGAAGAACGGTTGGGATACAAAGAGATATTCCCCTTTGATACAAAGAACCTAGATGATGGTTTAAAATACTCAGGTTTTCAATTAAATCCAAATAAATATACAAAATCAGATTGTCTTTGGCTTCTAGAAAAATTGGAAAAAAGGCTAAAAGTTTGGAGTTTCAGATGGCTATCAAGAGAAGGAAGGTTGGTTCTAGTGAAATCATTTTTAGAAGCTATTCATGTTTATTTCATGTCACTAGCATGGATTCCCAAAGGTATTTTAGAAAAATTCAGGAAGATTTGCTTCAAATTCCTTTGGGAAGGATCAAAGGACGAACATGTAATGCCATGGGTAAATTGGGAAGAATCGTCAGTCCCAAAAATGCTTGGAGGGTGGGATTTAATTTTTTCTTTCTTTTCTCCAAAGCCTTATCTGCAAAGTCTAGTTGGAGATTGATCAACGTGTAAAATCTGTGGACTAAGGTATTCAGCCAAAAGTATATTCATCCAGATATGATAGAAGAATGGATTAGGAGCCTGACCAAAGGAAGATCAAGTTGTACAATTATATGGAAATATCTCTTAAAATACTTTACAGTCATTGGAGATGGCCTACCATGGTGAGTAGGGAAAGGTAACAAAGTTAGAGTGGGAGCATATTTGTGGCCTGAAAGTGGGATTAATCATATACTACTGGAGGAGTTGGTTTGACAACTAAACTCAAATAGATTTTATTATATCTGTTAAATTGTCGATCAGGGTCGCACCACTATCTAGTCCTAAGAATGGAAAGAAGTTGAACAAATAGAGTTGGGGGAAGAATTTTATCATGTTTGGGCTACTTACACAAGGTATTTAAAGAAATCTCATATTAGAATAATAGAAAGGGATGATGAGTTTGTTTGGAAAAATTCCCCCCCATGGGGTTTATACCTCAAAGTTAGGATACTCACAACTTATCATAGATCTCCACCAAAGGGAGCCCGCTTGGTGGTGGAAGGGTCTATGGAAGTAAAAATTCCCTCTAAGAGATTTAATTTTTATGTGGTGTTTGATCAAGAATAAAACCCCTACTTGGGATAGAATGAAACGTTGAAAGGTGGAGGGTTATAGATGGTGTGCACTATGTAAAGATGATACAAAAGCGAAAGTAAATGATGATGATGAATGAGGATGGGATATAGAAGATTTGGAGCTACCTACAGATGTCACAAATGAAAATGTTGCAGGTACAAATCATAGTGTCCCTTGTTACACCATTAACAAGTATGTCAGTAAGTCAAATCTTGATATGACAATATTCTCTTGCAGTTGATCAAGCAACTACTAGTAACATTAATATAGCCATGTGATTCTTAAGTCGACAACTTGGTTTTCTGGAGTGAGACTACTAGCCCAAATGTCAAAGGTCCATTAGCTTTGGCATTTATGATTTCTTTATTAGATGAGAAACTTAGACTAACTTACAAAGACACAACAAATGGGAAGTCTAGAGAAGCATTGAGATGCATGTCAAGAGAAATGAAGTTAAGGATGATATTGTTCAACAACAAGAGATTGCAACCTATTTTAATCATTGCAACCTTCAAAAACTCCATTTGAGGTTGGATTTACTGAATACCGTGGGTGTTTTTTACAAGGGAGGAAACTTCAGTACAACTTCTAACTTTGTTTGATGAATGTTGGAAAGTTAACCCCCTACAAACCATGTGACAAAGGCTTGACAATATTTACAGGCATGTGAGAGGAAGTTGTAGAATGTAAAAAAAAAACATTGAATTATGACTTCAGAAAGCCTTTTGTTGGTGGTGAAGCAACCTCTACACCTATGTATCATGGTTAGAAGGATTTTCCCTATCCATATTGTTCAACATGATTTTCTCCAATCATACAAGGAAATATTTTCCCTATATGTGAGCTTGTGCAATTGTGGGTTCCTATTCTTCTGGGTTACTTTTCCTGACTAATAAGATAAGGCAATGTCAATATTGGACACATGTTGAATATTCATTTTTATTTCAAGAAGTTTCATTGACCACACATATGTTTGGACTGATGTTGTACTCTCTACCTTTGAGAACCATGTTGAAAGATATAGCAAGATGATCTCTAACAAGTCTTGGACAAACTTGAGAGGCTCTTAAGAGATTGGAATAAACAATTTAGTGAAACTAAAATGACAATAGAAGTAAAGTTTTCCATGTTTAAAAACAATTGACATAACCAAAGGCATATTTCATGGAAAATAAGTAGAAATACAACAACAAATGCTAGAAAGCAACTATCATATGGTAAATAATAATTTCACTTGGGATTTTAATGCATTATTGAAGGCATTGAAAACTCTATATTTTAGCAACATAATATCTCAAGTGTGTGGAATTGATCTTCAAACAAACCAGTTGATTCGTGTAGGCATTTAGGATGGAATACGTGCCCACAAAGGCATGTGGAAAGAGATGGCATCCTATAGGCATCTAGGATGCCTGTAGGATGTTTCCTCTACCCACAAGCCCATATGGGGAGGGATGACATCCTATAGGCCTGTAGGATGCCTATAGGATGGAATATCTACCCGCAGGCCCATGTGGTTATATATGCCATCATACATAGGCCTCTCGGGGATATATGTAAGTAGGGAAATATCTAAGAAACTCAACTTTAAGGGGGTCAACAGCCAAGTGCAATCCAGGTGGAATAAGAGATTTTGGGGCCATTGAATCCATATGTGTGATGATAATCATGATCTAATCAATGATGATACAGAGAGGATAGGTACAATAGTCAACATTGTCACCCAAGTTTGATCGAAGACTCATGCAAACCTAGACATGTCATTGCTAGGGAAGATTACAAAATATTATCCTAGTGTCCCAGATTTTGATGTGGTTGGGCAGAAGGAATATCCAAACGATATCATTGAATTAATATAATGATCATGTCCTAGAGCCTGTAACTATAGTGATTAATATGGTTATTGGTTTTAGACTTTTTTATGATTTTTGGGTGATGAGAGATCCTATATGAAACTCTGTAGTATATTAACATAAGATTTAGAAATTTTGGCAGAGGTGGAAGAAGGTTCTTTGTGTTCAATTAAAAAAAAGAAAAGGCAAGTGAGAAATTAAGTATATATGCAATTGTTAGAGGATACAAAGTGTAGTATGTAATGTTGGACTTGGGAAGACAAGAGGGTGAGTCAATATGTATTGCTTGAGATGACTATGGATAGTTGAGATCATGGCTATTTGTTATAGTGTTGGTTGTGTGAAATGGTAGTGGCACCATTGATCAGGTCTAGGAGAAGAAGGAATAACAAATGTAGGGTTCTATGGATGAGGAGTAAAGGTTATAGGAATATTGGGAGCACTCTAAGTGTGGGGGTTGGAATGAGAGTTAGGGTTTTGGGAGGCTTGGAGATTAGTCAACAATTGAACTTTACATTCAACTTCCAAGACATGTTTCAAGTCCTATTCAAGGGTAACACTTTCAAACATGGAAACTTTGAATCTAACAAAAGACAATACAATAGAATTAAATTTAATAATAAATATCTTCTCTAGATATAGAACTTGGATTTGAATGCAAATCCAAGTGAACACCTCAATGTACTATTGTAATGTCTTCCTAGGTTCCTGACGAAGATGATCACATTTGGAAAATAGATTTGTGAGGTGGCTTAGATGGTAAAAATTCTATTGGAGGGTGTAAACGAATACCTCCCAAATGGTGATACAATAAATACCTCCTCTACATCTAGAAACTAGAGTTGAATGCAAAGCCAAGTGAACACCTCAATGTACTATTGTAATGTTTCCCGAGGTTCTTAACAGGGATGATACCATCTGGACAATATATTTGTGAGGTGGCTTGGATGGTAAAAATTCTATTGGAGGGTGTCAAATAAAACCTCCCAATAGGTCCACACAATATGAAGAAATATTAAAGAACTCATGCACATAGTTGCAGGGATGGAAAGACGCATTTACATGAGTACACTTAATACACCCTAGTCAAAATAGAAAGATTGAAAAGAGGATGAACTCCTTAAGTGATAGATGTTGAGTGTAATGTTTTTGGCAAGGTGGGTTCATCCTTGATCCAAGAGGATCTAGGAATGCTCACAGAGGTCCAGGAGGATCTAGAATGCTCACAGAGGTCCAGGAGGACCCATAAATACTCAAAATTTTACCATCTCAAATGATCTCAAAAATTCCATCAATGCACAGATCTCGGCGATATCTTTCCAACGGTGCAAAAATCGCCTCAAACAGAGTTCATATGCAAAAGATATGGCTAGTCAAAGTTTGGGTCAAACTAAGCAAAAATCAACGTGGTCAAAGGTGACACGTGTCACCACTGCAAGGATGAAACGTGGCATGACCATATAGGCCATACAGTGTTTACGTAGGGGACCTCATATGACAACATGTGGCAAGAAGGTGACGTGACATGTCTAGTTGGAAAAGTGACTTGGGAGTCCAAGTAGACTGATTATGTGTTAACACGTGGAAAGGGATAGACCAATGAAAGGCCACCATGTGGCGACCTCCCATTGGCCAATTATGGTTTATGTATAGAAAATTTTTATGGGAGTCAACGGGGGTTGAACCCGAGACCTCCCATAACCTTACCCAGGCGCACTCCTTCATATACGTCAGTGTTCCATTGATGAAAAGGGATTGGAGAAAGTTCAGATCCGAGGAGGGAGCATCTCGAATCCAACAATGAAAGGTTCAAATAAAAATTTCCAGATGAATAGAATAGGGTATTCATCCTTTACCAATATACCACACAATGATACTTACTATACCTATGGTATCATATATATATTTAAGGTCGTGTAAAAGTTTGAATGATGGAAAAAAGGGTTGAGGGCCTAAGCCCTCGACCCATATCACATGTAATGTAATATAACCGTGGGTCATATATTTACGGGGGTTTAAAACATATACCATATATAGTATATGGTTATAACCATATATCCACCAAAAAATATAACCAAACCATGAAAAAAATGGAGGTCGGTGGGGTTTGATCCCCCGAACTTTTGTCCAACAAACCAACGATTTAACCATTGTGCCATGGGTGCCACATGTTATGGAGATTCCGTTGAATTTGGTTTTAAGTTGCCAACTATTCCACGTGGAGGTTCGGACCTAGGTCTATATAGGGGTGTGCGGTCCAAGACCATCACACATCCTAATTCATGCACAAATTTTGAGGTTGGCACAGATCTCAAGGATGTATGGATGCATATATTTATGTGAAAGAAGAGAAGTCAAGTATGGTATTGTCTTGATATGTGTGTCATGAGGTATATTGACTAAACATAGGCATATTTGTACTCGTTTTTCTCATTTTTAGGAGATGAGTTCAATGGTGATGTTATTTGTGTGCTAAGAGGTCATCTGTAAAAGTCTTAGTCCATATTTCCATTAATGAGTGCCATAGTGCATTGTTTGGTGTGTAAAGAGGGTAAAATTGAGCCAGTTCAGAATATGATCGACTTTATACTCAAATTTCTCATAATTTCACAAGCAATTCAATGGTGAACTCATTATTTGGGTTTGATCAGTCGAATTAAAGAGAGTTCATAAAATTAGTTTTTGAAAGTCTGTATCATAATGTAATTTGACATTTTGAGATAAAGAAGAGCAGTCTTACTATCTAGAGAGGACTTGAAGATGAAGTAAATATATTTCATCAATATATGTAATTTGAGTTCTTTTATTTTCTGCTATGTCATCTCATAAATATTTAAATTAATCATTAGTTTACAAGTTTTTGGATAAGAAGCACAATATCATTTTTCTGCAAATCACCTCAATACGATCAAGAATTAATTATGAATTAGGTTAGATGCTAATATGTATATTGGAAAGGAATAAGTGGAATCTAAGGATTTTCTGATCAAGTGGTATCAGAGCTAGTTTTGACGTGAATTTGCAAGAGGTTGATGTGGCAAGATCTAAGACTCAAGTTGGTGAGTATTTTGAATACTCTTATCAAGAGGAAAAAATGAGTAAATCTCTCATGAAGTTGAGGCTGCAAAAGAACATTAACCGAAAAATCCAGAAGGAGAATTATGAGTTAAGGATGCAGTTGAAAAATCTCGAGGAAGAGAAGTAGAAGCTGCAATATCGACTGATATGTCATGAGGAATTCCATAGAGGTATTTTTCATGAGTTGGAAAGAAATTTGCAGACCAAGAATGAAGTATTGGCAGGTCATCAACATCAATCCATCAAGGTTGGAAAGTTGGGGATGTAAAGTCTCCGATGCAAAATGGACTATCTCTTTCAAAAGGCATGATCGAGAAGGATGACTCCTCATATGGTTGACGCCAAGAGAACTTCAGATGAGGAGGTCCTTCATAAAAAATAAATCTCACCTTCCAGTCTAGAGAAAGGTAACATGTGTAAGACATCTCCAGAGAAATATGTGCACTCTAAAAAAGGAATGAAGACATTTCCCACTAGTAAATGGTCTATGTATCCATGTGTTTTATGTGGAACTAGTAACCATGATATGAGGAAGTGTCGAAGAATACAATTCATGAAAGAAAAGCCATCCAAGAAAAAGGATAAAGGTAAAGATAATTTCTCAAAGCAAAGGAAAAGGGGGGATGACAGAAAGGGATCGTGGTTCCAATATGGGAACAAGACACTCTTCTATTTAGATCCATCATGCAAAGAGAGTGATGAAGTCCCTTGATGTGAAAACCTTTTTTAGGTTGAAAAAACTTGAGGAAATGTTTGCACGGATTTGATCCGTCAAGATACATGATAGATATGGAGTTAAGATGGATCTTGGTTAAAACATTTCAATGGTGTGTTACTTAGTATGAGGGAGATGTATAATTCCTTCCATTCTCAACATGGAGTTGACATGTGGTATGTGTGTGTGTAGAATCAGGAGGGATTTGATCCCTCTCTGCACATGATAGATCCAGAACTAAGATGGATTTACACTAGTGGGTATCAAAAAGAGGAAAAAATAATTTTGGACAAGCTTCATGGCTTAAGGAGAGGAAAAAATAGATTGACTTATCGTATCTTCACTATACCAAAAATTTAACAAATTTTTATTGTTGTTGAATTTTTGTATAAAAAATATCAATACGACCAATATTGATACTGTCCCACCAAGTTTGAAAAATGCTTGTTAATTAAATGCAGTGCATAAGTGATTCTATTATGTTAGTCGGTGGAACATTATTCTTCTTTTCGTAGTTATATTTTTGTGTTGATCAATGATCATTCCTTAGATAAAATATGAGAGATGAGACATTATTACACAAACAAACGAAAATCTGTTGAATAATTGAATTATTTACAATAGATTGTGACTCCAATATATAGAGTTCACATGTTTTTATGAGATCTAATTTATTTCCAATATAGAAGGAGAGATTGAGAGAATATATCAACTACACACCAAACTACGAGACTAAGTTGGAGAACATTTCTCACAACCAACTATACCTACAACAACCTCCTAAATAATAGTATCAAATAACTCACGTAGACATAAACTCTACATTACAATAATTAAAAAATCACAACTTTATAGTATGTTGAATAATCCCACATTAAGCACCCGATAAGTAGGATTTAATCACTACAACACCCTCCCTTAATGCGTACTTGTCTTGATCTTTGTTAGGTAAGGTATTCATAAGAATTTCTAACCATTTCAAAATCTTCTAGACAACTAACTCCATCAAGTTGTCTATTAACCCTCGTAAAGGTATAACTCCAGAGTTGAATTCCCGAGTCCTCTCCTTGAACTCCTAAATCACAGATCTCCCAAAGCCAATTACTATAAAACAATTCATGCACATGTTGGGTAACTGTTGGGCACTTTAATTGTCCAATTGAATGGAAAATCAAAGTGTTCAATATGAATTGTCAACCCAGGGAAGTCTGTTATTTCAAGATAATTCTGCACAGTCTATGCTAGATTATGAAAGCATCTCTAATCTAATTGCAGTAGGAAAGTTCTTTTCACCAAAACAAACAAACAATATTGCTAACGCAATTGTGCTGATACAGATGGAGTGCTACAGAATTAAAATCATAATTGCAATCTAAACTAATGAATCTACAAAAGACCATTAATTGCCTACCTTAATCTAACTTTCTAATTTACTTTTGTAGGAAGAAATTATATACTATTGCTGAAGGGAAATCTACTTATTGCAAGAAGCTACTTCACACTCTTAATTCTTCAAAGCAAGATTTTAACCTAATGTAGAAAAAAGGAAAAGTAATTCTCCATCCATGTTCAGCAACTGACTTCTAATTCTCATGAGACAAGTCTATGCGCATTTACCAAGAAGGAACTAAACTGTAACAATAGTTGTATTCATAAATATCTAATAGTTAAACCATTTGCAATGAAAATGACTAAATCTAGAATTCGAAACAGAGGGGAATCGGTGAGGAAGGTGGGCCCTTTCCTTCTCATTGAATCCACTCAAAAGATAGGTTACAGTCTGCTAAAGAAATTCAATCCACTTCTTCATTCAATTGCCAAAAAGATGTTTGTGTACCATAATTGTTCCTTTCTTCAGTTCAAGCCAAAAGACTAACAACAACCATTTACATTACAAAAGCTCTACTATTTAAAGTTAGAGTCAATCAGTGTTCAGAAACAGAGCAGTCCTGAGAATCCCCGATACTCAGGTTGTTCGTTAGATATCATTAATACCAAATCTTGAATTCTCCTTCATCAACATCGTGAGCCAACATTCTAATCAATAGGTGTTGTAGCAGTCGCACACAACAGGACTGGTGGCATCTGTTGTAATAGCTTCTGATATTAATAGGCTTCTGTCGTAACAATTGTGTAACAGCTTCCAGGATTGATGGGTGTTTGTTGCAGAAGTCATGTAACAGCTTCCAAGATTGATGGGCATCCGTTGCAGAAGTCCTGTAACAGTTTCCAGGAATTGCGCATAGCTGTGACAAAAATGAGTTTCTTGAAGTGGGTTTTTCTAACACTTTGATCATTAGTTAAATTATTTCATGGGTAAAATATGTGAACGTTATCAATGAAACATGTTAAGTAAATGAAAACATAAAATCAAGATGAATAGTTCGTACCTTGGGAAAAAGGGTCTTGGTGCTCATTATAATAGTCATTTAGCTTAGGAATGAGAAGGTTGAATGATCAAAAGGTGTAGTGAAAAAAAGGGCATTTCAGGGTCCTAACAATAACCTCATTAGAAGACCACTCACATGTCTTCAACAACTAATAAAGGATCGTTCCCTATATCCACAAATACCGAACTAATTGAACAACCATCCAAACTGAGCTTTTACCAGAACTTGATCCCTTCTAATTTTGGAAATATAATTGCTTTAGACCAAGAAATCAATTCAAATTTGACTGCAAAGACTAAACAATTGGCCATCCTATGGACATACTTCTATCTACCAAGACACCTAAGTACCCAACCTTTGTTCTCTCCAGTTTTGTAGGAAAATATTTTGGATACAAGATGTATCTGAGTTAATCTCACATGACATTTCATTGCACTATAACCTCTTTCATCTGATTTGGTGATTCATCAACATCATTTGTTTCACAAACAAATAATAAATTTAACATACTTTCACTAATTCAAAGACTACTACTAATGAGACTAATACAACGTAGCAATCACTCACAACAAACAATCTACTCTCACATGATCTAATCCTACATTTTTATAGAGGATTATAACTCACATATCTCTCATTTTCTTGGACCCTCCCATGAGGGAGTGAAGCGGAGTCCCACTTTGATACCAAGATAAAATATGAGATATGATGCATTATTACATACACAAACAAAACTGTATTGGATAATTGAATTATTTACAATAGATTGTGACTCCAATATATAGAGTTCACAAGTTGTGATGAGATCCAACTTATTCCCAATATAGAAGGGGAGGTTGAGAGAATATATCAACTACACACCAAAATAGGAGACTAAGTTGGAGAACATCTCTCACAACCAACTAGATCTACAACAACCTCCTAAATAATAGATTCCAATCATTCATGTAGACATAAAGTCTACATTACAATAATTAACAAATCAGAACTTTGAATAATCCACATTAAACACAATACAAGTAGAAGCTAATCACTCCAGCATCCTTTTCATTGACATATGATAGAATACTCCAACATCCTTTTCATTAACATATGATAGAAGACACTGGTTTGAAGAATTTGGTGCATATGGTTCCAATATTGTTGGCATTCTTAAAATATGACACACCAGTTGTAGTCTATAACTCTATTATCAGTGGGACAAATTTATTTTGTAACTCTTTCGAGCATGCTTCCCTACAAGTATATTTATGTGATATGCTCTCGACTCTTGCTATTGTTAATCATAGTTGAACAATTGATGTGTATGCCTTTTGAAATATTTCTTATTTCATTTTAGATGCTCTGTGATATCATTGATACCATTTGAATTCTTGTATTAATTGTTATTTTGGACTATAAAGCAACTATCAATGCCTTACTCTTAAAAAATACATAATCGGATGGATTCTAGATAAACTTGAAATGGTAGAAGGAAACTTATATTGTGTTTTGAAAATTAAATTTAATGTATTATAAATGCTCTTAATCTTATATATTTTAAAGTTTATTTAGTCCTAAAAAGTTTTAATCTTGTCCAAAATCTATAAAAGATACTAGTATTCCTTCTTTATCTTTGACATTTTTATTTTCTTTATTGAGATAATAACAATCTAAAGTGTTTTTATCTTTTAACTTGGGGTTAATGGTTTTTTTACTAATTCAATTGTTGTTGTTATGCAATTGGATAGAGAGGCAAAGGTATAGATATCCCTTACCCTTATTGTTTTTAAGTAAATGTTGAAGCTTATGCTATCACATAATCTTGCACCATAGTAAACATTCTTCACAATGTACAAAGATGAGTGGAACATTAGAAGTGTTTCCAGTGTCACATAGGAAACAACTTCCCTAGTTTTACTGAAGAACATATCCAACACAAGGGAGGCTTCCCTCATAGCCTCTAGGGTTCCTAAGGAAAGACACAATCAAGTCTAAGGTATCCTATGTAGCTACCCAATTTACCACTGACTAAATATATCAAGCAAGTTATGGATTAGGTGGTTACTCATAGTAAATTACAGATTTGGTTTTTATTTTCTTTAAGGTTGATTTAAGGGGTTTATCAGCTTATTATCCAATGCAAAAAGATGCCCAAACACTACAAATATGGAAATTAATAGTGTCTATTATAAAACTTGTATAAAAGATTAAAATTGTAGCAATAAACATGTTACAACAACAATCAACTTTAACCCTTTGAATAAGTATTAAACAAGTAGAAATTAGGGCTTAAACAATGGATAAAACTAGCTTTTATACAACTAGCTAATTCTGAAAATTAAAGAACATGTAACAACCAAAAATACCAATATGTATAGGGGTTTTTATGGCTATAAATGTATGTAAGCTATTATAAAACCCTAGATTTACTCTAAAACATAAATAAAAAGGTGAAATAGGAATTTTAGATTAACTAGATGGGACAAGACTAGTGCATACTAGTTTTGGGGGACATATGAGGTCAGGACAAGACTAGTGCATACTAGTTTTGGGGGACATATGAGGTCAACTAAGGACCCCATTGAGAAAGTGTAAGTACAACTAGATTAATAGTTAGGGTTTTCCACTACAAACCCTAACAAATCCACCTAGTGCCTTACAAATTCCAATATAGTTCAAGGGAATTTACTCCACTTGTAATATTCTATTAGTTATGGAGAAGGGACTTGTTCAAGAAAAACCTAAAGAGAGTGCACCATCATCACTAGAGAAGTATAAATACTCTTAAAAGTATTCATAAACAACATCCAATAGATCAAGTGATACCACTTACTCAATAAATTGATTCATCTTCAAAACCCTAGCGAAGAGCATCCATGCAATTTTTAAAGAAATACACAATACATCATCCTCAAGAAGTCACTCTAGTTATCCATCCATATAAAATATAGAGAAGAATAAGTATATAAGTAATATTCTCCACAAGTTCTAGCAATGATTCAAAATGAGAAGTGTTTCTCTTGTTTGTATGAGAGATCTAGCACCCTTCTCCTTTTAATGATAATATTTTCCTAGCATTAACCCTAAGAAAATATAAAAATGATTTTATCTCTTCACAAGGCCTAGAGATAAGGTCATAATACATAAAATATCCATGATACAATAGTGGATGAGTCAAAATACCCCTGATGATGCTCCCAGAATGAAGTAAAAATGCTTAAATTCCAAATCGTCCTCCACAAATGCATGACAAAGTCACAAGTGTGGCACGTGTGGTCTCCCAAAAGTGGATGAATCACTCAAATTATTTGAAAAGGAATGTGTATGGGATCGAAACTGAAACGTTCCCTCCAAAGGGTGCAATGTTTCCTCCACCAAGTGTAACATCCTCCTCAAAAGGTGCAACGTCCTCAAAAAGGTGTTAGGTCATCTCTAAAAGGTGTGACATCCTCAAAGAACCCCAGCATCCTACAAAATAAGTGGAACAAACTCCATCAATAATGTAGGTGGCCTCCTCAATTTCGTCCAAAGGAATAAGGATAAACCTAAGTCATATCCATGCAAAGTAGATTGTCCAAAGAGGGGCTCAAGTGACCCAATGTAGCCATCAATCAAGAGGCATGTATACAAGTCCAATGCAACATAAAAAGTGAGTCATGTCAAATGTGATTTTCCATTAGGTAGATCAAATTAAGCATAATCTTCAAACTTCACAATAACTCATAGAATTCCTACAATTTTCCAAGTTTAAGTATGGGAGGGTCATCATTATTGCCTATTACATGTGTTAATACCCAAGAAGAGAAGTATCTCCCAAGAAACCTATCAAGGAGCATGTGTAATGATAGATGGTATGGTTTGGGGGTTAAATTCATCAGTAGTATTGCATATTCATATGAGGTTATGTAAGATATTCATCCACGTGAGCACCTTTGGAATGAGGGAGAACTTATGGGTTGAGATTACCTTTCCTTGACATTGTGTCTTTGCAAACCCATTTTTTTCTTTTTTCTTTATTCATTTAACCTTTAATGGTTTTTAATTTTGTTTTACTTCATTTAGTCCTTTTCATATATGCATTTGTTGCATAGGACTTGGGGTGATGGCCTCATAGCAAGGGGGCATTTCTCATACTTTGATTCCTTTGTTTTTTGACATTCCTTTTCTTTTCATTTCTTTGTATTTTGATGTTTACATCTTTATTTTTTCTCTTTTTTCTTTATTAAGTTGCATCAACTTTGATATTTCAAGATCCTTCTTCTCATGGGATCATGAAGCATGAACCTATATGTGTGACATATGAAAACAAACCCACAAGTGGGACAACATAAATTGGGAAATATTGAGAATGTTATGTATGGATTGGGATATGGACACACTACCCCTCTTAAAGCCCCCCAATAGTACAACTCTACCCAAGAGTGAAAATAATTATGTAGGAGATGATGATGACCACCAACGTGAAACAAGGCAAAAGGAACAAATTTAGATCATCACGATCCATTATCCAACTCAATCCATGGTCACTACTTTCATGTCAAACACATAAGGCATTAACACTTAATCTGAAGGAATGAAACAAGGTACCTCACGTATGTCAAGCACCGCATTCATCATATGAGAGTGAGCTGAAAAAATGTAGGAATCATCTCTGGTCAAGTGTCTATGGAGAACCATGGGTATTTTATGTGGGACTATTATCTGTGATATGGATGATAGGAGGAAAGTATCCTCTAGTTGCCCCTAGATGTCAAGGGGTAACACATGGCTCCAACATGGGGACATGTGATTTCTATAGAGGGCATGAGAACCTTAGAAATCTATGGAAATCCAAGATCTGCACTCTACATCAATCTAAAAAATCATGCTACATCTCACCATAAAACCATTAGCAACAAAATGATAAGGTGCTACGATCCCCTGGGTATATGGAAACTATAAATGAAATGTGGAAAAAATATTTATTTCATCGTACATATACAAATTTATTTTTTTTAGACAACACTAAATCAATATGAAACTAACTATAAATGCATAAAGTCAAGTGATAATCGAAAATAAGTAAGGAAGGAAGCACAACCAATATACATAGAAGGAAGCACACAAAATGATATACTGCTTTAGAAAATCTTATTCATCCTACACTTCAACCAATGAAGCCACCCTAGCATCTCATCGAGGTCAAAAATTTTACCCTTGTTCTTAGTTATGAATCAAAACAAGGATATATCAAGTAGAAAATGATCATGAGCTGGTACAAAAATTACATTATGACGAAACATAGAATCCAACTCACGTGGGAGGAAGAGAACAATGAAACCATGCCAAGATTGGCATGTGCATCTACAATATTACTCTATCCAATTTTGAATGGGACCATATTATAACAACAATTGCTCATAGTTTCTCCAAGAAAGGACTTTATGATGCAACCCTTGCATCTGTAATATCCCCCACCTCTTAGAGAGGTGATGAGGAGGCTCAGTGGCCTGGGCACCCCCACTAGGTCATAGTCTCACACTAAGGGGGAAGGTCGACTAGGCTAAAGTTATATTTTTAAGTTGACTTGAGAAAGAAAAAGGATAAAGAGAGTAAAAGATAACTCAACAGAAGAATAGAAGTTAACCATGGGAGTAACCTAACTCAACAGAGGATCAGAAGGAAAAAGTACAAGTAAGAGGTTGGGGCGCACCTATTAGGCATTCTGACTTGGGGTATATTTCTTGCTAGTGCTCTTGAGCATTCAGTTGGGGGTTTGTTGTACAAACCCTTGTGGGCAACTCAGTGGTGAAATACCCACTCACCTTGTTCCACAGCTTGGTCTCGAGGATGAAATATTCCTCCACACCATTCTATTCTCAGCATATCTCATTCTAGAGCTTCAGCAGACAGTAGGTCGTATTATTGGGGAATTTCCAGCGAGGACGCACCATACCCTTGAGGAGGGTTCGATTTAGCTATTCAGGAGGGCGCAACTCTCTTAGACAATTTCGCAGTTGGAGAGGTTTTCCTTGTACGTTGGGCTTGAAACTTCAGGAGGAGGATCCCACTGCACTAATCTATTACTTGATCAAGTTTGGGCTCATTTGGAGCACTCTTCCATCAGGGCCGAATTATAGAGGGCTTTTGTCTCCACTTGGAACATGGCACTCTCTGGTTGAAGGGTTTGACATTCAGATCTTCTTGATAATGGTATTCATTACTTATTCAGCCTTTAGAGGCTTCTTTTGTATCGACGAGAGCATTTTGTAGCAGCTCATATCTATTGTTTGTACGACCATCTGAGGTTTATGCCAGATCGGCCATCTATTGTATTGATCCTACATTGCTTATAATAAAAGGATCATATCTTTGCTTGTGCTTCTATATTTTGAATTTATGATGATCTTCATGTGTTGAATGAATCTGTATGCACTCGATAGCTCAATAAACACTGACACATCCAAAAAACCGTGGTAGTTAGTGATTCCAAGCCAAAATTGGGCTTCAAATCATTACAGCATCTCATAAGTTTGATCCACTTACTTCAATAAATGGCCACCTTGCCTTTCATGTATGATGTCACCCCCCAAGGATTGATATGGAATCATTAGAGATCTTAAAAATACCTCATGGTTTCCCCAACATTTGAGGAAAAATTCGATTAGACCTATGTTGGCACAGAGGGCAGACCCAGGGTTCAACACTTCAACAACACACCAACAAAACCCTAACTACCAACCCTTTCGGCAACACCTGCGAAGCAAATGAAGTCTCACCCAAGGTAGAGGTAGGGGGGTTGTAGGACTCAGGTGTCTACAACCAAGTTGGGACACATACCTATGATTACAATACTTAACATAACACTTAGCCAACAATATGCATTAGATTATGATCTTCATTTACATCACAGGTTAACCCTTATTACAGATCATCATAGTAACAATCAAGGTCTAACACTTCCAATCACTTAGCACATAGAATTAGCTCAGATCTAGCATTCATTCACATCATTAAACACTAAGATAAAACATCATATGCATTCATTATTCATAACAACAACAACACTAAGCAAATAACCACATAAACAACATCACACAAAGCACATCAGGACACAGGATATACATGGTTCACCCCAGTGTGGGTCTACGTCCACCAACTTCTTCTTCTTCTTTATTAATCTTCCAGATTCTTACATTCATTTTATCCTGTGCACAAAACCACAAAGCCCAACTCCGCAGTGGATAGGTGATCTGCACACCGTGCACTAGATCCACCTTCCTCAAAATCTAGTCAAGGCACAGAGCCAACTCCTTAATAGAACAAAGCACCTACATACAATGTTTTTACACAAAGAAACTTACAAAACACTTGCACTTAGCTCTACAATCCTTAACTCATTCTTGCACAAAGCCAACTAGATCTCTTGCACTAAGCCAAACATACTATGCACATAGATAAAACTACTACTTACATCACTTAGCTACTTCTTATTTATAAAATTACAAGAAGTCCTAAACTTGGGTAAACCCATGGGAYGACATCCCTTAACCCATTACATAAACCCTAAAAACCCTTTGTTGGGTCCACAAGCCCACAAAACAATCGAGATCTCGTGATCTTCGCTCCGCCTGGGTGCTCCATCTTTGACCAACTGGTCGAAGTCCCAAAAGTGGTCAAACACGACCAATGTTTCCTAAAAACTTGTTCAAGGGACAACATGCCCCAACACTCACTTGTGACTTGTCCTGAGTCACTCAGATCTGGGAAACACTGCTTAGAAGGCCTCGAGCTTAGCTCAAGCTGCCTCGACTTGTTTCTTTGCCAGAGCCTCCTTCTTGGCAAACTCTTGAATTACTTGTTCTGTAACAGGCCCTTCCAAGCGTTGTTCCACTATCGTAACCACTTGTTCCAACTGCAAACCTTGTCCTTCGATCTCTTCAAAACATGTGCAGGATTCATCCTACACCGGTCAGAGTCTCTATGTAACCTCCATGACTCTGCTCTGGATGGCAGTAACCTGTTCTTGGACTATGCATTGTTCTTGTGATATTTTCATCCTCTCGACTATAGTGAGCAGCTTCATCTGTGCCTGGATGGTGGATGCATGTTATTGCGCCTCTTGGAGTCGTGCTTCGAGTTTCCTTGACTCTGAATCTTTTGCAAGGTGCTCATAGGTCTGCACACTACTATTACTTAATTGATTACATTCTAAGGCGAGTGCCCCGATTCTTTCTACTATGTTCCTGGCAACTTCTTCCCTCTGATCGTGCACTTCTTGCGGAGTGTTAGGTACTTCTTGGAGCTCTAACTACATTATTTGTGCTTGAAGTTGTTGAATGTCTTTGGTGAGCTTCCCCACTTGCATCTCAGTTGACTCTGGTTCCTCCTGTGCCAAGCCCGACACGGAGTGAAGTTCTTTAGTCACTTCCTCTTTGACCACAATATTCTCTACGATCATCTGGTCTTTTTCTTTCTGCATCTTCTCTTTTTCCTCCTCAAACATCGCCCTAATTTCATATTTCTCCTGCTACACAACTCAAAGTTGCTCTAAGACCTCCTCTTTTTCTTGCTTCATGGCTTCTGTAGCCTGCTCCTTTTCTTCTCGGAATCAATGAAGTCAAGCCTCTGTTGCATGTGATAATCTTTGTAATTGGGTGGGCTCATCTCCCAATTCTGCAATTTCCGTTGAACAAGGCACAATAGTTACTGCGCGGCTCGAATGGATAGCTTGTTGTATGTCCTTGAGCTCCTTCTCTATTCTTTCATACAATGTTTCTTTCTTTGCTTCATGTCTCTACATGATATTCTATGAGGCATCCTCCACGGCTACGATGATGATATCGACATTGTCCACTATGACCACATTCTTCGAATTAGGCTTATCGGCTCGGATCTTCTTCTGTGTTGAGGGTTTCTGCGGGGAAACCTTCATTTTCTTCGATGTTTTGGCCTCAGTAGGGGGATCCTTCAGCAGTGGAACTTCTCCTTTTTATTTCTTTTCAACTTCTTCCCCTCCTTCKTCTTGGTTCACTTTGTCTCCTCCTCCTCCTGCAGGTGAGTTAGTCCTATGTTCCTCTGAGGCGTTGTCCTCCTCATCAGTTTCTATGTTCTGCACTTCCTCCTTTTTCTTCACGTTAGTCTGTCCATCATGTTCGACCCAAGTGACCAAGGGACTTTCGATGATGTCGGGGTCGGGGAGTTCTGCATCTTCCACCAGGCCAAGGAAATCTACTAGCCATTCTTTGGTGATCTCCTCCATGTCTTCGTTAGTCATCTTATAATAGGACTACATCTCCTCCTTACTCTCATCCCTACTCGCAGTGATATAAATAAAGTGTTGATCTACACGGAACTTCGCTAGCGGTCTGTACTGATGCAGTGTGTTCGGGGTCATTTGTGGAAATGCTTCAATGGCATGCTTCAAATGCTCATAGTAAGCATGGAAGACAATGTTCAACTGCTACTGCTTCGACATGTCATTTGTATACCACAAGGTGGAGAACCTTGCGGCCAACGGCTCCGATGGTTCAACTTTCGGGAAGGCTTCTCCTTCCGTCATTTTCCTAGTGACGAAGGCAATCAGTACCAGTAACCAATTGAAATGAAATTTGTATCCCTGATCATGTGCTTCGCGGAAGTCCTTCTCGAGCTCGTTGACGAGGTAGCTCGCCCAGTTCATTTGCATTCCTTCTACAAACTTCCCTATGGGGTCTACTACAAATCCAATGACCTGTGTTGGACGGTTCTTTCTGACAGGCTTACCAGTGATAAGATAACAAGCTACATGCACTGCGCCATCTTGGAAGGAGGCTACCTTTTAGTCTCGCTTTCCCTTCTCTACATCTCCATAGTCTTCCTTTATGTGCTATGTCAGGGAGCGATCTGAGGCATTCCCTAGGTAGAACTGGTGAGGGTATGATCCCTGCATGCTCAGTCTTGTGATCAATTGGATCAACGTCGGATCCATAGTGACGTGCATGTTGAGCCACAGATAGCCTCCATGATAGCACAGCAGGAGTAGCTTAACGCAAGAGTTAACCTTCTGGTGTCATCCAAAGTGAGGGATCTTCATTACATTTAGGATCATGGATTGTGCGAG
>SNQJ01S0051406.1:0-42287 GCA_010110895.2 Picea sitchensis | reverse complement strand
TGGGGTATAAACATGGCTGAAAATAAAGACCTATGAAATAGGAAGATAACCAGGCTCCACAACCAACAATCTCCCACTTGGAGATTGAGCACAACAACTCCATTGTTGTACCTGATTGACTATACTCCACCTTGGACCTGGAAAATTTCTCATATTGAACTCCATTCTTGAAGACCAACTGAAACTGAGTAGGAACTCAGTTTCTCCCTAGTTACTCCAACTTCAAATGTCCATCTTCCAAGATGTATCGTATGAAATAGTACATGAGTTATATATGCTTAGTATTCAAATAGAAAGGACAAGTTCTTTTCAAGATTAATGGAACTCTCACTGTCACAGTACAAACTACTATTCTCTTTCTTCTTTCCCAATTCCTCCATAAACCTCTATAACCAAATCGTCTCCTTACTAGCCTCTATAGCAGCAACATACTCTGCCTTTGTTGTTTGAAAGTGCAACAACATTTTGCAGTTTTGAAATCCAACTTACTGTTGTTCCACCTACAGTAAAAACATACCTTATGGTGATCCTCATGCTATCTTTATCATTGTCATATCTGAATCAACATATCCATGTAGAACAGTGTTTGAACCTCTAAAACATAATGCATGAGTAGAAGTACCTTTCAAATACTTGAGAATCCACTTTACTACCTCCCAATGTTCTTTACCTGGATTGTTCATATACCTACTCACAACTTGCATTGTATGTGTAATATATGGTCTTGTGCAAAACATCGCATACATCAAGCTGTCAATTGTTGATGAATAAGGGACCCTGGACATGTATTCTATATCCCCGTGTGTCTTGGGACACATTTCTTTGGTTAATTTGAAATGGTTGGCCAAAAGTGTACTAAATAGTTTGCATTTTGCATTCTAAACCTCTCCAACACCTTCTCTATGTACTGACTCCGAGACAATGTCAAATTGTGATTTTCCCTATCTCTCGTTATTCTCATACCAAGGATTTTCTTTGCAGCATCCAAATCCTTCATCGCAAATGAATTAGCTAATTTCTTCTTGAGCACATTTATATCCTACATATTAGACCTTGCAACAAACATTTCATCTAGATACAATAGCAAGATAATATAACTTCTATTTTCTAGATTTTTAAAATAAACACAGTGATCATAATGACATCTACTATAACCTTGTTCTATCATAAACCTGTCAAACTTCAAATACCACTGCCTTGGATCTTGTTTTAGGCCATACAAGCTCTTCTTCAACCCGCATACCAAATTTTCCTTCCCTTTGACCTCATACCCATATGGCTGCTACATGTAAATCTCTTCCTCCAAATCCCCATGGAGAAAAGTTGGTTTTACATCTAATTGTTCAAGATGTAAATCTTCTACTGCAACAAGACTTAAAATAGTCCTATTTGAAGTCATTTTAACAACAGGAGAAAATATTTCATCAAAATCTATACCTTTTTGTTGTGCAAACCCCTTTACAACAAGTCTAGCCTTATACCACTTTTTGCCTCCATCTTCTTCCTTCAACTTGTAAACCCATTTATTCTGCAATGTTCTTTTTCCTACATGCAACTGAACCAAATCCCAAGTCTGGTTATTTACCATGGAATCCATTTCCTCTTTAATGCCTTGCTCCCACTTATTTTTAGTGTCTACCTGCATTGCCTCTTCATAACATTCTGGTTCACTAGAATCAGTCAACAATAAATAATACAATGAAGGAGAGTATCGTTCGGGGGGTCTACTTAACCCGATATATCTTCTAACAACACTTGTAGGAGTTTAAGGTACTTGTTTCTCATGTTGTTGTACATTTTTATTTTCTGGTACCTTTGGAATTTCTTTTTCAGTGATCTCATCAAGCACTGTGTATTCTGGTTTTTCTTTTTCCTGTTTCTTTCCCTGCAACTGATCTTTGTACATGACGTTCTCATTGAATATGACATCTCTACTCCTAATGATTTTTTTATTTTCATAATCCATAAGAGATAACCAAAATCATTAACACTGTATCCAATAAAGGTACACTTCTTGGATTTTTCCTCAAGATTTGTTCTATATTCTTTATCAATATGGACAAATGCTTCACAACCAAAAGTAATAAAAAATAATAGTTTACCTTTTTACTTTTCCATGCCTCCTCTGGAATTATACCATCCAAAGATCTTGAAGGTCCTCTTTTTATTAAGTAAACAACAATATCTACAACATCTACCCAGAACTGTAAGGGAAAACCAACATGCAATCTCATACTCCTTGCACCCTCCATGATTTTCATGTTCATCCTTTCTGACACACCATTTTATTGTGGTGTTCCTGGAACTGTCTTCTCTCTACGAATCCCATGGTAGGAACAATAATAATCAAACTACTTGACGCAATATTCACCTCCATTGTCTTATCTGAGACACTTCAACCTTTTTCCTATATCATTCTCAACCAAAGCTTTCCATTTCTTAAAAGTATCAAAAACATCAGATTTGTTTTGAATGCAATAAACCCAAGTTTTTCTAGTTTCATCATCAATAAAAGTAACATAATAACGATAGCCACCAAGATATTATACCTGAGTTGGTCCCCATACGTCTGTATGCACAAGCTCTAACCTTTCACTCTTCTTTTCTTTTCTGACTCTGAGAAATATAATTCTCTTATGTTTTCCATAAACACAATGCTCACAGAAATCCAAATAAATTTGTTTAAGATATGGAAACACATTTCTTTTCTGAAGTATCTGCATCCCATTCTCACTCATGTGTTCAAGCCTACGATGCCACAGTGTTGTATCCACTCCTGTATAATCTAAAGAGATAGAAGAGTCAATATTACTAGTGCATAAATACAATCTACATACCTTGTCTCCTTTTGATATAACTAGTGATCCTTTGGTGACCTTCCACACCTTATCTATAAATATGTATATACAACCTTCACTTGCCAACTACCCCGTTGAAATTATATTTTTCCTTAGATATGGAACATGTCCTACCTCTTTCAACAACCATTTTTTTCCATTCCTTTTCTTTATTTTTACCTTTCCCGTTCCAACAATTTTGCATGGTGCATCATCACCCAAATGAACCTGTCCAAAATCACCTTGAACATAATCTAGAAAATGTTTCCTATGGAATGTTGCATGAAATGAAGCCCCTGAATCTACAACCCAAGACTCAGAAATATTATCTACAAAAAGAATCAAAGCATCTTGTAACACATCACTTGTTACATTTGCTTCCTGATTTTTCTCCTACTATCCATCTCTTTGTTTCTTTGGATCTCTACAGTCTTTCTTCATATGTCCTTGCCTCCCACGATTCCAAAATTCTATCTTTCCCAGTCTGGATTTGGATCTTCCCTTCCTATAATTCCCACAATTACCTTATCCCTTTCCTCTATCCTTTTGTCTTCCTGTGTTCTCCATGTTTAACACATTACCTGATGTCTCACCAATGCTTTTCCATCGCATTTCCTCGCTAAGGATAACACCAACAACATCATAAAATTTTAAAGTATTTGAACTAGAGAGAGAGCTACTTACAACCATGACCAAGTCATTCCAACTTTCTAGAAATAAGAACAAGATTAGAATAGCCCTGACCTCATCATCAAATTCCACTTTTACAGAACTTAGCTGATTAGTAACCGTGTTAAATTCATTTAAATGATTTGCAATAGACCTACCTTCTGACATCTTCATATTAAATAATATCTTCATTAGAAATACCTTATTGGACGTCGAGGGTTTTTCATACAGTTTAGCCAATGTGTCCATCAACTCCTTGGTTGTATTTTCTTTCGAAATATTGAAAGTCATCGATGCTTCTAGGCTCAACCGTATCGTTCCTAGTGCCTTTCTGTCAAGAACCTCCCATTCTTTGTCCTTCATGGTCGTTGGCTTCTTTTCTATTACACCCAAAGGTAGGAATAGATCCTTCTGATATAAATAATCTTCCATCTGCATCTTCCATAACTGGAAGTTTTGGTCGTTAAATTTCTTGACCCTAAACTTTCCATCTTCTGCCATTGTTCCCACTCGAACTAGGAACCATCTTTTCCTATGAGTTACCTTTCGCTCTGATACTAGTTGTTAGAAAAACAGGATCTCAAAGAAATAAAATAAAATAAAAATGTGGAAATAAAACACAGAATATACACAATACAATAGAGACATATATGTATGTGGCTCACCTAGTGTGGGCTACGTCCACCAGAGAAATTTCCAGGTCCTTCCTTTTTATTATCTAACAAATGAAGGGATACAACCTACAAGACACCTGCTATAACTTCCTCTTCTTTCTCTCACAGTCTCCTCTCTTAAAATACAATATTCGAAATGATGCATAGCCGCAATACATTTCCCTCATAAAAGAGGGTTTCCTTCTAGGGAAAAAACCACAACATAACTTCTACCATCGGATCAGCCTTATAATGAACAATCCATATTCACTATGAAATTTCCAATATACATTTTACAAGGAAATTTTTCCTTTGGGGTGAAAGCGGAGTCCCTGAACCCCAGATGAGAACCACTTGCCCCCTAACCCTACCATATTCTTGGGTGTAGAGTGAACCCCCGTCGAGGGCCCACTTGCCCCCTAACCCTACCATATTCTTGGGTGTAGAGTCTTCATGGGGTATAAACACAAATGAAAACAAAGACCTATGAAACAAGAAGATAATCAGGCTCCACAACTAACAATTCTAAAAATTAAAGAGCATGTAACAACAAAAAATACCAAGATGTCCAACTATAATATGGCTATAATATAAATCAAAAAGACAATTTATGACAATAAAATGATTTTTAGGTTAATTACATGCATAAATACGAAGACATCCAGGGATTTTATGATTGTAAATGTATGTAAGATATTTTAAAATCCTATATTTTCCCTTAAACAAAAATAAAAAGGTGAAATTTGGATTTTAGATTGACTAGATGGGAGAAGACTAAAGCATACTATTTTGGAGGGGACATATGGGATCAAATAAGGAATTCCTTGAGAGAGTATAAGTAGAACTAGGGTAATAGTTAGGGTTGTCTACTACAAACCTCAACAAATCCACCTAGTCCCTTACAAATTTCAAGAGAGTTCAAAGGAAGATACTCCGCTAGTAATCTTCTGAGAGTTAGGAAAAAGGGACTTGTTCAAGAAAAACCTAAAGAGATTGCACCACCATCAATAGAGAAGTAAAACTACTCTTAAAATCATTCATAAACAACAACCAATAGATCAAGTGAGACCACTTACTCAAGAAATCGATTCATCTTCAAAACCCTATCAAAGGGAATCCATGAAATTTGTGAAGTAATCCATAATACATCATCCTCAAGAAGTCACTCATCTATCCATCCATAAAACATATAGAGAAGAATAAGTAAACAAGCAAGGATTTCTACAAGTTCTATCAATGATTCCAAATGAGAAGTGCTTAACTTATTTATATGAGATATCTAGCATCTTTGTCCTTATAATAATAATATTTTCTTAGTATTAACCCTAAGAAAGTACAAAAAATATTTTCTCTTCACAATCCTTAGAGATAAGGTCATAATACAAAAAATATCCATGATACAAGAGTGGATGAGTCGAAAGACCCCCAACGATGCTCCCACAATGAAGTAAAAATGCGTAAATTCCAAATCATCCTTTATAAATGCATTAGAAAGTCACACGTGTGGAATGTGTGGTCTCCCAAAAGTGTACGAATCACTCAAATTGTGTGGAATGTGTGGTCTCCCAAAAGTGTATGACTCACTCAAATTGTGTGGAATGTGTGGTCTCCCAAAAGTGTATGACTCACTCAAATTGTGTGAAATGGCATGTGTATGGGATCCAAAGTGAAATGTTCCCTCCAAAGGGTTCAATGTTTCATCCACCAAGTGTAATGTCCTCGCCAAAAGATGAACGTCATCTCAAAAAGGTACTAGGTCATATCAAAAAGGTGTGACGTCCTCAAAGAAGCCTAACATCCTCCAAAATAAGTGGAAAAACCTCCATCAAGCATGTAGGTGGCCTCCTCAACATCCTCCAGAGGAACTAGGCTCAATCCAATTCATATCCTCCGCAAAGTACATTTTCCAAAGAGGGGCTCAAGTGACTCAATGTAGCCATTAATCCGAAGGCATGTACACAAGTACAATGTAACATAAAAAGTGAGTCATGTCAAATTTAAATTCCATTAGGTAGATCACATTAAGTATGATCTTTAAAATTCACAATAACTCATAGAACTTAAATACAATTTTTCAAATTTAGGTATGGGATGGTAATCATTATCCCCTATTACATGTGTCAGTACCTAAGAAGAGAAGTATTTCCCAAGAAACCTATCGAGGAGCATGTGTAATGATAGATGGTATGGTTTGGGGTTAACTTCATGAGTGGTATTGCATAGTCATGTGAATTTATGTATGATATTCATCCACATTAGTGCCTTTGGAATGAGGGAGCACTTATGCATTGAGTTTCCCTTTCCTCGGCATTGTTTTTTCCCAAAATCCTTTTTTCATTTTTATTTATTCATTTAACCTTTTTTGTCTTTTGATTTTTGTTTTACTTCATTTAGTCCTTTTCAGATATGCATTCATTGCATAGGACTTGGGGTGACATCCTCATAATGAGGGGGATTTTTTCATGCTTTGTTTCCTTTGGTTTTTGACAATTTGTTTCTTTTCATTTTCTTTGCATTTTGATCTTTGCATATTTTTTCTTCTCATTTTTTCTTTATTAAGTTGCATCAAACCCAAGAATTGAAGCTCCTTCTTCTCATGGTATTATGAAGCATGAACCTATATGTGTTACAAATGAAAATGAAGCCACGAGCAGGATGAAAAAAATCAAGAAATATGGATAATATTATGTATAGATTGGGATATAGGCACACTACTCCTCTCAAAGCCCTCCATTAGTATAACTCTACCCAAGAGTGACAAAACTTATGTAGGAGATGATTATGACCACCAAGGTGAATAAAGGAAAAAGAAACAAATTTAGGGCATCAAGATCCATTATCTGACTCAACCCATGGTCACCAATTTCATTTCAAACACATAAGGCATTAACACTTAATATGAAGCAATGAAACAAGGTTCCTCGTGTATGTCAAGCACCATATTCATCATATGAGAGTGAGTTGAGAAAATGTGGGAAGCATCTCTAGTTAAGTGTCTATGGAGAACCATGGGTCACATATGTGGTATTGTTTTCTTGATGTCGATCATAGGAGAAAAATATCCTCTAGCTACGCCTACTTTTCAAGGGGAAAAAACTCCCAAAGCCCATAAATAGTTTTCAAAATGTTTGATGTTGATTGTTTTCTAAATTTTCATGGTGGTGATTTTTATATTTTGAATAAGTGGATGGTGAAACCTAAAGATGAGGCTACAAAATTGTATGAAGTGTATACCAAGATGTTGGTCAAACCATACCAAGAGGTGGCATGGTTATTTTCCTACTTGATTGGATAGGAGTCCATTACCTTTATGTACATGTCTTTAGTCTTTGTCATTTATCATACTTTTCTCAAAAGGGGGATCTTTGATTTCATTGAGATGGTTTCACACAAAAACAATTTCCAAATGATTGAGTATTAGAAGGACATGAGGTTCTACATGCTTTCTTACCTAATATCTTCCGTTATTTTTTACATAAACTTTGAAAGTTTACTAATTAGGGTTGATATATACCCAAATGTTGAATTTGCATATTTGTGAAACCCATCATTATGGAAACATAAATCCCATTATCATTTCTAGTAAATACAATATTGCTTTGTTAAGAAGGTGAAATGAATCATTTTGGCAGGGAAACTAATTCTCTGACGTCTAAGGCAAGGAATTTCCTAACAAGAAATCAAAGTTTTTTTAGAAAGAGAATTTTACATATATTAGAATGTATGATTTTGAGGGAAATACGTTCTACCTTCGTAAGTTTGTTTTTATCAATTCTTCTAGGTAGAGGTGGCCAAAAAGTATGTCAAATGCATAATTTTCTTTCATTTCCATGAGAAGAAAGAAATTTCATAAAGGATGCTATACACATGAATGATAAATCTTGAAATCCCTTAAACTAAGAGAGGCACTTGTTGTCCATGGATATGATATAGAGAAGTTGTTTAGAACCCATTTGTTCTCCATTGGATATGTTGAGTTCTTTACAAAATGTTTGGTCCTCAATAAGGGAGGACGAGATAATGAGGGTACTTCACTCAAAGGTTATGTTCAGGATAAATAAGAATTGCAAGGACCAACCCTTATATGTAGGGTAAAGAACAATAACCTCCATAAATTTTCTTACATGATAATAAGTTCAAATTTGGATATTGATATCAGAATAATATGAGAGAAAAATATGGAGGATAGTGAAAGATACAAGGGTTCTAATGAGAAATATCACCAAAGGGGAAAATCAAGTTTGATTCTATGGGAGTTACTATAGGAAACTCACCTAGAAATTATTCAATGCCAACTAAAAGGAATACTTCTACCTCATATGGAGGTGGAAGTGAAAAGAAAATTGATGGTATTATTAGTATTGATGGTGATGGGAATAACTATTAAAATATTACAAAGGAAAAAGATCATTCCACCCCTACTCCCTTTAAAATAAAGAGATCTACAAATAATTAATAATATTTTTATTTATGGGGAATACTAGATAACAGGTTGATCTTCCCGATAATCTTGGAATTATAGATGATGTTATTAAACCTATCTCTGTGTGTATTTCCCAAATAAGCATTGCTAAGAAAAGAGGAAATTAAATGGTGAAACAAAGCATGCCTACCTTTGAAGATATGCATGTTACTATGCATCATTCTAGATATGACAAATTGAGAAAAAGTTGACGACATATAGGGTAAATATTAAAGGTGAAAATATTAAAAAATTTAAAAAATAACCTAATTTTGATGCTTAAGATACCCTAGCTTATGGTTCTTTAGGAGTTCACAAAAATATTATCAAATTGTTGGTGCATGACGTTCGTGAGCAACAAGAGGATATGAAGGAGTTGAGTAAAAGGTAGTTGAATTGGAGAGGGTATTGAACCTCGAGCCTTAGTTTTATGATCCTCTCACCACTTAGGCATTGGAAGAAACTCTAGAGGATCACACTAGGAGACCAAATAAAGAGAAAGTAGTTAAAGGGTTATTATTTGGTGTAATAAAGTCAGTTTCAAGCAACAATGAAGAAAGGATGGCATTCTTATGCTTTTAGGGAATTTTGAATGAAAATCTTGGCATTACCAAAGAAATTATTAGCCTTGAGGATATGTTAGGAAATAAAATCTGAATAGATGAATTTTTTTACGAGTCTTACCTCAATGCATTCACCAAAAAGTTGAATTATATGAACCTCCACCTAAGACAAAGAGACACTCTCCCTTATGATAATAGACATACTAATCCAAAGGAGGAAGGTGTAGGTGGGAGCCTTTTCGATCCCAGAGGAAATCAGATTTCATTCTATGCCTAGGGGCTCGGGAAAGTATCTGAAAACATGGTGGAGGCATACTAACTTTGGAAAGGGTTAGACATATCCAAAGGAGAAGGACTCAGATCCATCATCGTTTTAGGGGATTCAATGTTGGTGATAAAATCTATGACGAGCAACAATGTTTCATCAAATTAGATTTTGAGAAATCACATTGTGAGAATTTGAAAATCCCTTGATTATTTCGACAATGTTACCTTCTTTTGCATGCAAAGGGAGTTGAATGTAATGATCAATCATCGGTCCAAAGTACCTTCCTACCTTATCCCGAGCTCATGCTGTAAAAATGGAGAGATGGGTTTCTCTCCCATACCATAATGGTTGTCATTTCATCCCTTTAATGTCCATGAGGAGAAAGATCGCATAAGAAAATGTTGGTAGGCACATTAAGAATCCCACACATGTGGTAAGTATCATTTCTAGTAGGGGAATTAAATTAGATGAAATGGTACTAAGCTTGGCATGTGGGAGTAATGTAATGGAGGAGCTAGTAGACTGTATTCATGTGCCAAAGAGGGTTAAATGGTGAACTATGTGTGCAGAGCGAGAAGAGAATTGTGTGGTCATGGGTGGACTATGTGTTGAGAAAATCAGGTGGAAATGCAGAGTACGGATTGTGAGGGTGGTGAGAGAGGATAGTTCTAGTTTTTCGATGCTATGAAGTTTGATAACTCAATTAGAGGAATCCCTAGGTTGTTGGTCTTCCACTTTGGAAAAAATTATAAGTGATGATTGTTGTGTTTGTGCTCATATCTATGGGATTAGTGATAATCCTTTCTGGTTAGTCTTTAGGAAAGTAGGCATCAGTACCATTGTTGTGTTATTTTATTTTTTTCAGGGCTCTAGGAATTTTTTGTGCGAAGATGAGATGGACTATGGATATTGGATGGAAATGAAGAAGGTATTGAGGTGGCACGAGGAGATTATATAGGAAAATACTAATGCCTCTAAGAAAAATTCCATAAGGTTGGTTGAAAATGAACAAAATAGCCCTGATAGTATCGAAAAGATCATGTAAATACTCCATTAGAAAATTGAGGCCCTAGAGATAGAGTTTCATATCCTTCAATCTTGTGTCTTTCCATAGCAGATGGACACCATTTCATATGCTTACAACAACTAAGAGTCTCCTAATTCTTAGTAGGATGGTGCAAAGGAGGAGGACATAGTCAGGTAGATTCACAAACCCATGGACATGAAAAACATTGGCTCTCCCATCTCATCCAAGGAGACATAAATTTAGGATAACTCCCTTCCATGACTAGTACATGTTTTTCAGGATCATTTTTTTGTTGAGTCAATTTATCAAGGTTGTAACTTGTAGAAATGTATAGAACTTTTGTGTGGGAAATACTATAGTTCTCTATCTAACTAGTTTAGAAATATGCTCGGAGATAGAGTAGGATGCTATAACTTTGTACTTGTTTGTTTTTTTCTTTCACATAACCATATTTGAATGAATATAATTTATGTCTTGGTTATAAAAAAAAATAGACATAATGAAATCAAAAGTGGTTGGTACACTTGTGATATTTGAACTCAAGAGTATCAAGTATTTTGTAAGGTATTTGAAGTCATGAAGAAGCTACATGACCCAACCCTTATTCAACATGATAAGTTGATTGAAAAATAGGAGTTTCAAACTATATTCCTTTAAAATAAGTTTACCTGGGGAGAAAATTTTGATAGGCTCACCAATTTCTCTAATGTGGAAGTGAAGATATGGTTATAAAACTTCATGGTCAACAATGTGGAAATAAATTCATTGTGAAAGGACTAAGTCATTTTCCTACATGGCACCTTAGATGAGTTGATCACTTAAAGGTAAAGGAGGAGATTAATTTGGCCTCTCTTTTAGATTATATTAAATCTTGGGTAGAGAAAGTAATCATTAATGCCACTAAATTTTCATGAAATAAAAGTACTTAAAGTAGTTAGGTCAATAGGCCATCATGTTTTCAAGTGGAATCATCATAAAAATATCTAAAGAGAAAAGGTGTTCGCAACATAGCACATTTTTTCCCTTCAATTTTATAAGCAAGAGTAATATAGATTTATCTTTTTCCTATAGCACATTTTTTCCCTCCAATTTTATATGTAAAAGTAATCCAAATTTATCTTTTTCCTATTTTCTATGAGTCGTGTCCCTTACCATTTGGATTCCATATGTGTTACACCTATGAAATACTAGCATTGACTATCCTTCCTCTTTTTCTACATATAGGTTTTCCCTATTGTCGAGCCTAAGATTTGACCATTTTTGGCAATGCCCAAGCTCTTCCTTTCCTTTACTACACCACTTCATTTTCATCTTTTGCAGGATTTATTACTACATTTTTCTCCTTTTAGGGATTATATCCTATAAAGTCTTGTAAGGTAACTAAATATTCATTTTAAGATGAATTCCCAATTCTTTTAGTAGTTGATTAGATAAGGAGTTTACTTTATCTCACCATTATTCTTCGTGGAGACTTTTCATGACAAGTATAGAAATCCAATAGTGGACTATCATCTTTGGAAATCTAGTAGCAATCTTGCTACCAGATTTCATGTAGTGAACAATTTCTAGGGATGGTTTTGACACATCATTTCCAAGCAGATGAGGATGAATGAAGAAATTATTTGACATGGATTTTGTACAGAATATAGACATTTAGGTGGCATGCAAGTAAATTTCTCAGAAAGCGCATAAAAAGGGATGTACGGGAATATTTTTGAAGTGGTTTTTTATGATAATTCCTAGAATTCTTGTAGTAATCGTTTTCTAAATTATTCATTGATTCGCATGGTTGCACCTCTTCTGGATGAATTAATGCACCTAGATTTTGTTCATATGAGCATAAATATAATTGTCCTTTCTATTTGTTCATCCCCAACCTCATCAAATGAGTTATGGGTCTCCAATCAAAGTTTTGGACAATGCTTGATACACAAATGGGTTTGAGCATATTATTTGGATTAGATGCCCTAGACCGCATGATCTGCATCATTCACCAACAATAGAAAACTAAATATGTAATTTTCATTGTGTGATAAATCCAATAGTGTGCAAACCATATTTGTCTTAATAAAGACAAATCATCGATGTGATGTTTGCAAATCAAAATGTGGAGGGGTTTTATTGTTACCCAATTTAACGTTTTTCCTTCTATGTAATTGAAGTTGTGTGTGTGTGTGTGTGGAGATATCAAATATGGGGGGGGTGGATTTAACTGGTAACACATTGGGGAGGACATTTTTGTACTCACTTGTTGATAATACAAGAACTGTGTTGTTGCACTTTGTGAGTTAAACGTTGTGGTTTTACTACAACACATGCTCATCCAGGAGGGCCCCATGACCTGGGTATGCGTTGCACATTAGTCGGTTTATTTTTATGTGTTTAATTTAAGAATTGATTGTGTCATAGGACAGTCTATTTATTTATTTATTACACTTTTTCCCCAATTTCTTTCTATTAATTTATTTCTTACTCATTTATTTCTGCATTTCAATTTTTGCAAGTGTGTGATCGACTAAGAGTGTTTTGATACATGGAATATTAGTGTTATTAACCCTGAGATCTTAAGAAAGATGAAAATCCACAAGACTCAAACCTACAACTATAAGATTACTTGGACCCAATTTGATATTGGACTATTCATTCGATTGATTTTTATTAGAATCGGATAAATCTACAAGAATAAATCAAGTTATTGAGTAAGATAACATTACATATGGCTACTAGATGGTTTGTACTCCAAGAAAGAGGATTGTAATTGATTGAAAAAGAACACAACATGCTCTTATACTTGACTTTGATTCATGTAAATGATTTATCAAATGAATTTATTTTAGATATAGTAGGATTAACTTATATTTTTATGCCTAGTCTTGCATATATTTTTCTGACATCTCACAAGTTTACAAGGTCCCAGATCAATAATTTAATGCTCATCAATTCAAGCAATTAAATTGACCTACATTTTTGGCATCATTATCGAGGAGATGCTAAGAGATTAGGCATTCATAATTTGGTTTCCAATCTTTCATTTTTCCCCTTTTTGCTTATGCATATGATTTTTGGGTGTGCTAACATTTTAGATGAAGTGATATAGTGACAATAAGATGAGAGGTAAGAACCTGCATATTCACTGAATCTAAAGAATGTCGGTATACTGTGTTTTTATTTTGGTTTGATTCATGGAGAGAAAAAATCCTAACTCATGCCAAAAGACAACTTGGTGACAACAGGGTCTTAGTAGCATGAGGGTGTTCGAGTACAATATTGTTCTTGAGATTTATGAGTTTTTGTTTGAATTTTGTTTTGCGTGGTGTGTTTTTTTTTTGCAAAATTCATTTATTTCCTTAAAGAAGTTTTTATTTTTGTAAGAACCCCCATAAACTAATCCATGTGCAAGACAGGGAATATCAACTAGCAATAAGTATTTATAAATTCTCAAGAGTGTAAATGTGTTGAACCTACATAGAATAGATCTCGCTAAAAAATAATACACACATTTGCAGAGAAAATAGGAGAAAGAAGAAGAAGGAGAGAAAGAATGAAAGAATTCTCATTAACCGTTATGAATAATGAATAATTTACACATGATATACTCTGTATAACTCAATGAGTGTGCACTGGAGGAGAACCAATGTGACATAGTGGTGGTTTAGAGTGATCTGGACACACACCAGTAGTTACAGGAGTGAACTTCCACCTATTCTAGTCTCTCAAGCAGTTACGAGAGTGAATTTCCACCTAGTTGAGTTAACTAGTCAACTAATCTTCAGTTAACTAACTGAACAAAGAGTAGTGAGGAGTAGATCATGGAATCAAGGGTGATGTGCCAATTTGGTGATGATCCCAAGTCAAGTGTGCATTATCTAGTGATGATCCCAAGGCAAGTGCGCATTAGTTGGTAATGATCCCAATGTTGCATGGTGACAAAACCAATGCAGCATCTAAACTCAACTCAACTTGTCAAACTGAAGTGTCAACTGAAAGAGAATATTCTCCAGGTGGAATATTCTCCCCTAAAATATAGGAGACTGGATAATGACTAATTATGACTGATAAACAAGGAAAAACCTTAGGAAAAAAAAATCCTAGGTGTGTGTGAAGTAACTCCAACACCCCCCTTGAACATCACTATGGTGAAAATAAATAATGGGTCTCGGCAACGAGGCCATGTTAGGTACCCACATACTAAAGACACACTAAAATAAAGTGAGGAAAGAGGGAAAACCTCATGGGAAAAACCCCCCCTCAAGGTACAATGTATGTAAAAAGAATAACTACAGTTGCTAGGAAACTATGTCCTTCACTCCAAGACGACCTCACAGAGAATGAAACTTCTGCTCAGTGAAGGTATTGGTGAAGATGTATGTTGTCTGTTCTACTGAAGGATAGAACTATAATTCAATGATCCCCTTGTGTACTAAGTCCCAGATGAAGTGCATGTTGATCTCGATGTGCTTCATCCGCTGCCTCTGAACTAGATCTATGCAGAACTTCAGAGTGCTCTGGTTGTCACACCAGATGATGATCGGCTGATGAAACTGAATTCCCAACTCAGTGAAAAAATGTTGTAGCCACATAGCCTGAATGGTTATGTTAACTACCCCTCTGTACTTTTCCTCGGATGAATATAGAGCAACAACATCTTTCTTCTTTCTCGACCAACAAATAGGCCTGGAACTAAGACTGAGTGAGTAACCAAATGTGGACTTGTGATCAGTTTTATCGCCAGCCCAATCAGAATCAGTAAACCCGATGAGATATAATGTAGATTTTGTTGCATAATGAATCCCAAAGGTGATGGTGCCATGTACATATCGAAGGATACACTTTGCAGCCTTCCAATGTAGCTCATGCGGCTCTTGCATGAACCTGGAAACTACTCCAACTGTATAGGATAGGTCTGGTCTGGAGTGTGTGAGATACAAAAATACCCCACAAGTTGTTTGTACAGTGTGTTTTCAACAAGTGGAGTCTCCCCACCATCCTCAAGTTTGACTCTTGATAGGAAAGGAGTCGGAGAAGACTTGCAGTCTGTCATGTGAAATCTCTCAAGGAGATATCGTGCATACTTGGCTTGAGACAGTTTGATTCCTGATGCATCCTGACTGATATCAAGTCCAAGGAAGAAGTGTAGCGGACCCATGTCCATCATCAAAAACCTGTCATGTAGAATCCTCTTGACTGCAGCAATCGTTGAAGTCGAGCAACCGGTGATCAACAAATCATCAACGTATAGAACTAAGAGTAGAAGTGAATCAAAAGTCCTAAGCATGTAGACATTCGGGTCTGATTTACAACGTACAAATTTCTGTGGGAATAGGTAGGAGTCCATCTTGGCATACGATGCCCTTGAAGCCTGCTTGAGGCCATAAAGGGACTTCTTCAGTCGACAAACCAAAGATGATTCATGCATAAATCCCTAGGGTTTCTCCATGTAGATCTCCTCAGAGATATCACCATGGAGAAATGCATTATTCACGTCCATCTTATGGAATTCCCATCCCTTGGCTTCCGCAATGGAAAGTGCCAATCGTATGGAATCCATCTTTGCTACTGGAGTGAAGGTCTCATCATAGTCAATACCATGAACCTGCTGAAATCCTTTAACAACAATCCTGGATTTATATCTGCTAATCTATCCATTCATTGTGCTCTTGGTCCTGTAGACCCATCTCCATTTGATAAGTTTCCTCTCAGAAGGAAGGGGAACTAGATCCCAAGTCTGGTTCTCGAGGAGGGAGTTGTACTCCTCCTACATGGAAAATTCCAAAAAGGGATTTCCAGCAGCCTCACCATAATATTGTGGATCTGAAGACTGAACCAAGAAAATATGCCTCGAGGGAAATGGTTTAGTGGAAATGAGTGCAATAGTAGGCTCCTCTAAATCAGATCGAGTCCTCCTAGTATCAGTTGGATCATCAATGAGATCTCCTGCATCCTGAAGAGTAGTTTGTGCCCACTTGGGCATCTCCTCTGGCTCTGCAACTGCATCTGTATGCTCTGACTCTACATCTAACTTTACTGACTCTGAATATGAATCATTTGAGTCCTCTAAATCAGAACTCTCATCTAAATAAGAGTCGTCATGTGCATGTTCATCATCTTGGACACGTGGAAGAATGAAGGTGTATGCATGCGACTATTGAGGTACATGCAAGACACTTTCCTCGAATTGGACACTTCATTCAATGATGAGTCAGTCCGAGGAAAGTTCAATAAGTCAATATTCCTTCACACCGTCAAGGTATCCAACAAAAATACACTCAGTGCTCTGTGGATCAAGTGCCTTCCTCTTTTTAGAGGGAATCTGGGCCCATGCGCGTGAACTGAAAATTTGAAAGTGGGTCACTTCCGGTTTGAGGCCGCTCCAAGCCTCCTAGGGGGTCTTATCCTTGACAGATCCATGGGGAGATCTATTTTGGATGTATGTTTCAAAATTAAGTGTTTAGGTCCATAGTCTTTATGGTAGTAACTTTGCATGCAGCATGCAAGATGCCATCTCCTTTAGAGATCTATTTTTCCACTCAACAACTCCATTTTGTTGCGGAGTATAGGGAACTGTGTGTTGCAACTGAATCCCTGCCTCATGGAAAATATTATGGATCTCATGATTTATATACTCTCCCCCATTACTAGTTCAAAGGACTTTGATCTTATTTCTGAGCTATGTCTCAACCAGGGATTTGAAGTCTTTGAGGTGTTGAAAGACCTCGGATTTTTTCCTGAGAAAGTAGATCCATGTAAAACGTGAGAAATCATCAACAAAAATGAGAACAAACATCGCTTTGTTGATGGATGGATGTGGAAAAGGACCCATAAGGTCACTATGGATCATATCTAAAGGTGCAAAATCTCTCTGAGACTTTCCTTTTTCAAATTTCTCTTGAGGGTGTTTTTCGAGAACACATCCCTCACATACTCCCTTGGAGAAATGGATTTATGGTAGACCATCAACCAATATTTTCTTGCTAATTTGTTGCATGTATATGAAATTCAAATGTCCAAACCTTTCGTGCCATATCCTACTATTTTCATCAGCATGAGTAAGCAGTAAAGCAAAATCAGGTTCAATGAATTAAAAAAAAGTATACAATCTAGTCTGATGATTTACCTCACCGGTTGCAACCCTGGAGTTGGTTTGCATGTCATACATTTCCACAGAATTTGGTGTGAATATGAATTTATTTCCAGTGTCGAAATTCATCATCTAATACACGGAGAGAAGGTTGATGGAAAGTTTGGGAATGTGCAACACATTCTCGAAGCTTTCGTTGGTGAGTTCAATCCTTCCTTTACCCGTGACTTCGATAGAAGAGTTGTCCCCCATCATAATAGGAGGACCTTTTCATGCATCCAATGAATAATATATTGTTTTTGATCTAATACCCAGAGTGGTCGATGGAGTTTCAAATGTACACATTCTCAAGCTGGTGAGTTCAACTTCCTACCCATGACTTCTGAGGGAAGAGTTTTCCCCCATCATACTAGGAGGACCTTTTCTACAAATCAAATGGTCAATATATTGCTTTACGATCCATGTGAGAATTCTCTTGAATCTACGATCCAAGCATCAAGAGAGGATTTCATGGCAATCAAGGCATGGCTAGAATTGCCTTTCTTGGAATTTAGATCTTTTGGCTTCTTCTTCTTGGCAGCCTTGGGGATGCAATATCCAAGGTTGTTTTGTTGAAGTATTTGAGACATCAGATCTACTTTTTTTTGCATGCATGCATATTCCGAATGGAATCCTTTGTGACAGTACGTGTATTTCTCCCCTTTTCTTCCCTTTTCCCCTTTGGATCCGGAGGCATCAGTGAAGGGTTTTGTGTACCCTTCCTTCTTAGGATGTGCATGAGATTTTCGTTTATCTTTATCTTTATATTTCTGATATTTGTGGCTGTCATCATGCACAGTGAGTGCATGCACCCTTGGGCCTTTGATTGTGCCCATGTTGATGAGCTTGGTTTGCTCTTGTGTCAGGGATTCGATAAAGTCCTCAAGAGAAGGCATCTTCCAGGTGGCTCCAAAGTCAAATATGACAGAATGGAATGTGGATACGAATACATATAATTTAGTACCAAGATTGGAGAGAATGGTGAGAACCATTTGTTTCTCCTCCTTCAATTTATTAACCCTGCAAGCTTTGAGTTGCGACAGTAAATCCTTGAATTTTGTAAAGAAATATTGGATATTGTCGAAGCTTTTTGGATCCAATGTGAGAAGTTCCACCTCCAGCATGTGTCCCCTCATCTCATCCTGTGTTCCAAATAGCCCCTCCAATTTGGTCCATGTTTCATTAGGAGTCTTACAGGAAGATATGTGAAAAAGGAGATCGAGAGAAATAAGACTACAAATTGTTCTGAGTGCCTCATCCATGTGATTTAAGTACTTGTATTTTTCTATGGCTGATGTCAGTTCTATATCTGTATTCAATTTTAACCTGTACAACCCTCTAGTTTGGATATGTATGGATATTTTCTCCTTCCATGCAAAATAGTTGTAAGGTGTAAGAATGAATTCTTTTTGGAAATCCATCTTTCCGTTGTCTTCAATCTTTTGTACCTGCAAATAATTTTGGTGTAGCTTTTTCTTAGTAGTCTATCGGCTATGATACCATATAAATGTGTTTAAACTACACATAATATATCTAGCTAAACAATAATACACACATTTGCAGAGAGAATAGGAGAAAGAAGAAGGAGAGAAAGCATGAAAGAATTCTCATTAACTGTTATGAATAATGAATAATTTACACATGATATACTTTGTATAACTCAATGAGTGCGCACTGGAGGAGAAACAATGCGCAATAGTGGTGGTCTAGAGTGATCTGGACACACACTAGTAGTTACGGGAGTGAAATGCCACCTATTCTAGTCTCTCAGACAGTTACGGGAGTGAAATGCCACCTATTCTAGTCTCTCATGCAGTTACGGGAATGAACTGCCACCTAGCTGAGTTAACTAGTCAACTAGTCTTCAGTTAACTGACTGAACAGAGAGTAGTGAGGATTATATCAGGGAATCAAGGGTAATTCTACATTATGGTGATGATCCCAAGGCAAGTGCACATTATCTATTGATTATCCCAATTTTGCATGGTGACAAAACCAATGCAGCATCTAAACTCAACTCAACTAGTCAAATTGAAGTGTCAACTGAAAGAGAATATTATCCAGGTGGAATATTATCCCCTAAAATATAGGAGATTGGATAATGACTAAGTATGACTAATAAACAATGAAAAACCTTAGGAAAAAATATCCTAGGTGTGTGTGAAGTAACTCCAACAAAGAGTTGTTGAGTAAAGAAGGATGATACTTCAATAACTTTCTCAAATTATGGATAGCAATTGAATATAGATTTGCATTTATGGAAGTGATAGAATAAAAAAGGTCCCATAAGAAACATCTACAACAAATTATTGCATTCAATCGTCCTTTCCAATATACATCGGATACCAAAGAACCATGGGAAGCATCCAATGGAGAGCAGGCATTGGAACCAAAGATTGAAGAGTTTCTTGCAAGTTTTTTTTTTAATCCTTTGTGTAAAATCCAAATATTTGAAGATCTACATGGTATGAAAAAGGAGGACANCTCAAATTATGGATAGCAATTGAATATAGATTTGCATTTATGGAAGTGATAGAATAAAAAAGGTCCCATAAGAAACATCTACAACAAATTCTTGCATTCAATCGTCCTTTCCAATATACATAGGATACCAAAGAACCATGGGAAGCATCCAATGGAGAGCAGGCATTGGAACCAAAGATTGAAGAGTTTCTTGCAAGTTTTTTTTTTAATCCTTTGTGTAAAATCCAAATATTTGAAGATCTACATGGTATGAAAAAGGAGGACATGCAAACCAATGATGATAAACAAGATAAACAAGGGAGTAGTGCCTACATCAAAGTTTGGTTCCATAAAATTATCAGTCCCCAATATTCCTTCATTCTTCAACACGTCTTGGCATCATATCGATTAGAGCAGCTTGTTCCTCATATTCTGGTATCTGTCAAAGAATATTTTTCAAACTTGAATATGAGAATATTTGTGATATTGATACGCACATGATGTTGGAAAATCAAGTTCTGATGGTTCATCACACTTCTCCTAGAATCAGACAGTAAAGTGGTTGACCTACATTTGGAAAAATCTGGTTGGGATATCAACTAGACATCTACATCAATCGATCGATTATTCGGCAAGCCTGTCAGTCGAACAGTTGACTAACAGTCGAAGATAGGAAATCAGTGGATCAACCAACTGAGAATAAAATATGCATTGGATGCATGGATGGTCGTTTCAAGCATACTTGTCGAGTTGACTAGACAATGCGGATTTGACAGAGTCAACTCTAACAACTGAAAATTATATGTGGAAAAGATCCTCTCGATTTCAAGGAATTTGGTTAGATCTTGAAACTACAAATAGCAGAGCCAATGGGTCATTGTTATCATGGATATATCATTATTATGTACAAGATGTCCAATATGCATTGTGATGTCTTGATCACAATGCATTGTTCTTAAGTGTTGTAATGATGTCTTTAGACACCACCTTTTGTCTTCGAAAAATTATTTCCTCTTCGATTATATACATTTTTGTTTGTCTGCTTTGTATCAGGTTACACAAAATCCCCAACAAGGCGTCAAATAAGATGGTTTCAAACCTCGCTTGTTTCCCACAAATATTTTTGAGTTTTATATATTGTGTGATTGACTTTGGGTCGGTGATTTGCAGATTATAACTTGTGGAAATAAATCATTTTTTTTCTAGATATTGAAGATGGCTTCGAAGATCAATCCGGTAATTTTGAATGGATCAAATTATGAAATATGGACACCATACATGGAAACCCTACCGAATATTAAAGGAATATGGTAGTATACGAAGATTGCAATTCCAGATCCAATAAATGATTAGGAAAATTTCATTGTCGATGGAAAGAAGAATGAGGCTGTAGGGGTCATCACGACCTATATCTCGTGAGATATTTGTTTTCACATCATTGGAATTGACTTCCCTCATCTAATTTGGAAGAATTTTAATTCATAGTTTGACATAGTCGATGAAATCCATGTCATGTAATTGGAGAAAGAGTTGATCTCTCTCTATCCTCATTATTTCGACAGAATTATAGAGGACTATTTTGTGCATGTGAAGGAACTGCAGTTGAAATTGGGAGAATGTGGAAACAATTATTAAAAGAAATATGGAAAAATCATCAAGTTGGCCCTAATTAAATTGAGAACACCATTCAAAGTGTTTGTTTTGACTTTTCGAACCAACGAGGAAAAACACAAGGAAGATAGTAAGGATTACACCTTTGAAGTTTTTTTTGTTCTTTTGATAACTAATCAACATATATTACTTGAATAAGGAAATATTGGTGGTAAAAATCAAGCCCACTTGCTCAAGGTAAAGGGAAATTTGAATCAAAATGAAAGAGGACGATTTGATACCCCTATACAAAGACCTGAATACCTCAACCAGAAACCAAAAGGAAAAAGAGATGCACCCTGTCAATGTCAAAAGAAGAAAAAATGCTAATATTGTGGAAAGACTGGAAATATGGAGAAGGTATGCTATAAGAAAAGGGATGATTTAGAGGAGAAGGTTAAATGCCTCGAAGGAGACGTGTTCGTTGTTCACCAACCTGCTGACAATCCCACCTTCCAAGTTGGAACTTCTTAAGCCTTGTTGTCTCATTATGCGTAAAACAAATGGGTAGTAAAATTTGGGTGAACTCATCATATGGCTAAGGATGCTTCCTTGTTCACCTCCTTGAATGAAGTTGAGGAGAGGAATATTTATGTTGCTGATGATTTTTCTCTTGATATTTCTAGTCAGGGTGATGTTTCTTGTTGACATGGGAGAATTGTCGACATTTATCATGTACCAAACCTCAATTCCAATATTTTGTTTGTTTCTCAGTTAACACAAATAGGTAATATTGTGGAGTTTTGGCTATATTGATTCTTTGTTCGATATTTGAAGAAAGGCCAGTCAATTGTCACCATAGGGTTTCTTGACCTGAAGGATGGTATATATAAATTTTGTGACATGACTCGACCTGAATATGAACCGAATACTCTTGTTTCTCACACTAATGATCAAATTCAACCTTGGCATGAACAACTTGGACACTTGAATTTTTGAAGTCTTCAATCAATGGGAATTCATAAAATGGTTGTTGTTTTACCTAGATTCCCCCCCTAATGGAGTCTATAAAGGATATGTGCTTACAAAACATCATCGAGAACCCTTTGACTTTGGAAAAGCATGGCAAGCACAGAACCTCCTAGAGCTAGTTCACGATAATCATGTTGCATCAATCTACCTTCCTTGGTAGGTGCAAGGCATATCTTGACTTTTATTCATGATATATCTCATTTCACTTGGGTTTTTTTTTTGAAGAATAAGAATATTGTCATTGAAAATTTCAAAGACTTTAGAGCCTTTGCTAAAACGTAATGTGGCCGACCCATCAAGTGTTCGAGATCATAAAATGGTGGTGAGTATGTCAATCTACATTTTGAAGAATACATGGTTCGATATGGTATTGACTGGCAGTGATCGATTCCTCACACAACTCAGTAGAATGGCATTACAAAATGCAAGAATCAGACTTTAGTCGAAATGGATAGATTTCTTTTGCAGGAGAAATATTTCCCTCCTTGCTTCTGGGATAAAGTTGTATATTGTGCAAACTATCTGCTCAATCGCATCTCGACTCGAGTTGTTCCTTCGATGACTCTAGTCAAATGATGGTGTGGAAAGAATCCCTCATTTGGCCACCTTTGTGTGTTTGGATATGTTTCCTAGGCTCGTATTTGTGATGATTGTAGAAAGAAGTTGGATGCAAATATTCATGCTTGCATCGTGATGGGATACTCTGAAGAGTCTAAGGCCTATCGATTGTTTGATCCTGTCAAATGGAAAATCATTATCAGACGAAATGTATGGTTTGATGAGAAGTCTTCTAGAATCAATTTTTTGAATGTCTCCTCTGGATTGTTATAGGATGATTACTTTGATGTTTTTTGTGACTTTGGTTCTCATGTTCCTTGTTTTCAGTTCTTTGACTGGACAGTCAAACTCTATTCTTGTTCAACTAGACCATCAACCTCTAAGTCAATTAGTCCATAGATATCCATTTTGATTGGTCCACCATCTCTATTGACTGAAATTGTTCCAACTTTTGATTGACCTTCTACAGTGAACAACAATTCACCCCTTTCTTTTCTACGCATATGGGATGCCAAGACAATTGAATTTGTTGGACCTAATCTTGGTGATATTTCCTCTAGATGAAATACTCGAATTCAAAAGCAACATGTCAACCTTGCATTTATGACCCATGTACTTGAAACTTCTGATCATGTTACCTACTCAGATTCTCAAGATCAACCTAAATGGGAATAGGTTATGCAGGCAGAAATAGATTCTTTGTCAAAGAATTACACCTAGGAATTAGTTCCTCGACCGTAAGAAAATAATGTTTTGAAGTGTCGATAGGTCTAAAAGATAACATTTTCCTTTGAATGTGTCGTTGAGCATCATAAATCTCACCTAGTTTCAAAGGGATTTTCTCAACAATAAGGAATCAACTACACTAAGACCCTTTCCTGTGTTGTGGAGATGAAATCTATTCCACTTATTCTTTCCCTTGCTACACGATTTGGATGGTAGATCCATCATAAGGCTGTAAAGAGTGTTTTTCTTCATGGAGACCCATCTGAAGAAATTTTCATGGAACAACCTCCTGGTTTTGCGATAAATTCTAACCTGGTTTTTCAATTCAATAATTCTATTTATGGTTTGAAGCAAGCTCCTCGAGCTTGGTATGTTTAGATCGATAGTTTATTTCTTTGAATTGGTTTCAAATGTTGTGAATTTGATCACAACTTGTATGTTCTTCATACTAATGGAAACACTTTGATTTTTTTTGTATATTTCGATGACCTTGTCATCACTGGAAATAATACTAATCTCATTCTTATATTGAAGAAGCAACTCACTAACTCCTTTGACATGAAAAATGTTAGTACTATGCATTATTTTTTGGGTCTTCAAGCATTACCACTGTGTGATGGTTTTTTCATTTCTCAATCTAAATGTGTAATGGATATTTTGACATGTTTTAAGATGGTAGATTCTAATCCATGTGCTACTCTGTTTCAATCTGGAGTAAACATGAATAAAAAATGTCAAACTCTCAAATTCAATGCTACACTTTATCAAAAACTAGTCGGTAGTATTATTTGTCTTACTCATAGTTGACATGGAATTTCCTTAACTATTAGTGTGGTTTCTAGATTTATGCAAGACCCAAAATAAATCCACTGGAAAGAAATTAAATGACTTTTTTGTTATCTGAAGGGTACCACTCATTTTTTTTTCAAGTATTATAGAAGTTCATATTTATTGGTCAACTTCACTGACTCTAATTGGGATGGCCATAGTGACGATCAGAAGTCCACTTATGGATATGTGTTTCTCTTCAAAACTATACCATTTGTTTGGTCATATAAGAAACATAAGTTAGTATCCCTGTCGACTACAGAGGAAGAATATTGTGGCATTGTTCATGTAGGTACAAAGGTAGTCAATATTCACCAACTCTTGGGTGAACTTGGATTTCTTGTTCATACCCCAACTACAATCTGATGTGACAATCAGAGTGTCATTCAAGTGGTTGACAATCTTGTTTCCCGTAGTAATATGAAGCATGTTAAGCTCCATGCTCACTACTTGAGACAGTTGGTTCATGAGAATGTTGTCTCTCTTTTCTATTGTAGAACATATGATCAAGTAGTTGATATCTTCACTAATCCTTTATTTGAAGCTACATTTATCAACCTCTGTAAGATGCTTGGGCTTCAAGAAGTTACAATTATGGGGGAGTTTCATGTTGACGTAATTTCACCTCTTGAATATCCATAGTCGTGTGCTAATGGGGAGGAGTTTTGGAACATCAAGTTTTTATTTTCATCACACTTCTCCTGGAATCATTTGATCAGGAAGTTGACCTACATATGGAAACAGTCGGTCAAGTGATCGACTAGATATCTACATTAGATGGTCAAGTAGTCGATAAGCCTATCGGTCGGGAAATAGACCAATAGTCAAAGATAGTCGATGATTGGATCGACCAACCGAGAAATCAACTACACATTGGACACATGGATAGTTGGGTCAAGCATCCTTGTCGAGCTGACTAGACAATGTGGATTTGATGGAGTCAACTATAACAACTGACAGTTGTATGTGAAAAAGATCCTCTCAATTTCAAGCAAGTTGGTTATATATTGAAGCTATAAATACCAGACCCAATGGGTCATTATCATCATGACGATATCATTTTTATGTACAAGATGTCCAATATGCTTTGTGATGTTTTGATCACAGTGAGGTGTGCTTATGTGTTGTAACGGTGTCTTTAGACACCATCTTTTGTCTTCGAAAAGTTATTTTCTCTTCTATTATCTATAGTTTTGTTTGTCTGTTTTGTATCAGGTTATACCCAATCTACAACACATGGCTCTGGAAATACTCCTACACTTGAAAAAAAAAATTATTTTCCAAGTAAGGTAGGGTATTTTAGAGAAATAAATGAATAAATAAAATAGTAAAGACAAAAAAAAGTCCAGTTGTGAAAACAAGGTTACTAGGGAGAAAAATTCACAAATAAAGTTTTACATGATGATGTTGATTCTTTCAATTATGGTTCTTCAATTTTATTTTCTCGTATTGGATGATGTGGGATTATTTAAGGCCCTCCTTCTAATACGGCTTGTCCCATCGAATCCAACACACTATCTAGGATCAAGGTTAGAGATTGGATATGATTGAATACTTTATGATTTCCTGATATCTTATGACATGCAACACAATAAGTTAGGGTAAGGTGATTAACCAAGCAGAAATAAACCCTTCTTGGAACTGTGGGAATTCCTTATTTGAGCAAAAATAGGTTCTCTCTTCCTGTAACAGGTTTTCCCTGTTCCTTTAGTAGACTATATTCTAAGGCATTAAAATCTGGATTATCAATAAGAAACCTCTATTCCTACAAGATACTAACAATATGCTCAGAATCCAAGGAATTTGACTCAACAACAGTACCAACATAAAACTGCTAGAATTCAAGTAATTATCAACATTGTTGTGATCACTTCTTTTGGAAGTTAGAGGAAGTTTTTCATCAGAATATTTAAAGTTTCTCGATTTAATTTCAAACAGTTAGTATCAGTACTTCCAAGCAATCAATATTGGTATCCTTATTTCATCTATCTACAAAAGGAATTCAGTCTTCCTATAGCAGTTAACTTTTTTTTGTCATCATAGTTTTGTATGTTTATATTATTTCGTCATGTTCGACATTTTGAGAAGTTTTCATAATTTCCTACAACTCCAAATTGGTCATCTTCAGCATGGTTTTGTATAATATGATTTAGATTTGTTGCATCCACCACAATTCCTTATATTATGCTTCAACAGTCAAAGTTTCAAATAAACTCCATCATATTTGTTTCTTTTCTACAATCCAAACTTTCACAAAGGTAAACTTGAGCAATGTGTGATGATCGAACTTTTCCTAATAATTAAGATAGAGTGTAGATGGAAAAATCATTGCAGATATTTTTTCCTCTTGCCTCTCAGCAAGAATTTTGTTATAGAGAAAATAGGGAAAAGGTTCACTTTCATAACACATTATTGGTTTCCTTTAATAGGAATGAAACATAATAGGTATGACACATCTCCTTGAGAAGTATGGAATCAAGATCACTAGTGGTCCCTGGATTTTTTTTTTAACAATCAACAAGTTTACAAATTCGGGTAACAAGTTTACAAATTCGGGTAGAAGACCAATGTTGGAAAAATCTGAAATTGCTACTAGATTTTTCCTATGCTCCAAACAAGTTAGTGAAGTTTCTAAAACAATATCTAAAATCTTCCAAAAAGGTAATGTGGAGAAGGTACATTTCTATGTCTAAGTTATTACTAAAACATTGGGAATCAAGCATAAACCTTACATAGCTCTTCTATGATATATATGTCTTTTCGAATCATATTGCCATATTTTGTTGTCATTTCATATATTATGATTTTAAACTTACCTTTTTATATCATAATCTACCTACGTGATATAATTAGACCCGTGCATGAGTTTTTTATTTGAATCATGTAAGGATTCAAATCAAAAAGAAAAAAAAATCAACCCTTGTCATAATTTTAAATATGATAGCGAAACCCTTAATGAGTGCCTTATCGCCATCATAACCAGCTGCCTTATATGATCTACCTATCATCTCAATTCATGATTACCATAATTCACTTGAATCTCTAAATCAATACCTCCAATGCTTCATTTTTTTACCTATCTACAAAACCTATGCAAACCAAACCCTTGGCCTTCACTCTTTTCCTTGGTATTGTGGAATTGTGTCTAAGCTATAGTGAGACGAACCTTCAAAGAAGGAATGAAATACAATGACAGGTGGCATTGTAATCAAGAGGGAACCAAATGAATATTAATAATTCAAATCCTACCATGAATATAGGAAACTGTTCTAGAAAGTAGGGTGGCTAATATTATGCTAAAATTTACAAGAATACGATCACAAGGCTACTAAATACTTTGTGAAAAGTTTCAATGGAACAAAATCTCAAGTAGGGGACCCGGTGCTTGGAAGATTCCATAACGAAAATGATAGGATTACAACAAAAAGGGAAATGTTAATTCGAAGGCATGATGTTGGAAAACACAAAATAAAGATAAATAGTAAGTGATTATATTCATAAATATGATACTAATATAAATACAATGTAAATACAATGATGTTGGCGATTGGATTCATATTCCAATGTCTCTTGGATTCTCGATGCCCGTTACAATAGCTTGAATCTTCATATTCCATCAAGCTCGTAACCCTAGCCGATTATGTTTCCATCATTCCCCCCCTTATCCGAAGGGGTGTATATGAGTCCAAGGTGAGAGATGATATCTGAAAGTGGGAAACTGAAGTATGGAAGTGTGCAGTTGTGATGGTTGAATGTGCTCTCTGAATCTGGTGGTTTTGGGATGAAAACATACCAAATGGATAGCAGAAGTTGATGTATTCTACTAAATGGTGATGGTTGTTTAAGGAAGACCACAAACCAATCTGGTGGTTTAAAGAAGACCACAAACCAATCTGGTGGTTTAAGGATGACCACAAACACTGGAACCCTACTCTAGGCTCAATGGTTCCCAAAACACTTCCTAAGTTAGCTAGATGTTGGAAGTTGGTGTCTTATACTAATTGGAAGTGACCTCAATGCTAGTTTAAAGATGACCATAAACTGTGATGTAGAAAAACTTTAAAGTCTTCTACCAAGTGGAGGTTTAAGGAAAACCACAAACTATTGTCTAGCAGAAGTTTTAGGTCTTATACTAAGTGGTGGTTTAAGGAAAACCACAAACCAATCATGCTTGCTTGTTATTTCTTGATTGACAAGACTTTGAAACTGAAGCCTGACTTGCAATCGTTGATGTTGTTCCCCCATGTCAGGAACAAAGTGAGAAGATGCAAATCCTTTCTTTGCAATATGGATCAATACTTGAGAGTGAATTGATCAGTATGACTAACATATCTTCTTGACTATTGATTACTAGTGTAAAGAATCCATCCACCCATAGTGGTTCTTAACTCTTGTAGTTTTCTTACTGTTAAAAAATCTATGTGAATGATGATTTTGTTTTCCACAATGCTGGAAAGGATGAAGATCGAAGAACTTATAATCAATGTGGCCAACTCACTAACAATGTTGGCATAACAGAATTTTCTCTTGAACTAGAACAGGTGAATATGAACTTTCTTGAAGCAATATAGCACTTTGAAACTGGATCAGTTTGGTGTATTTTGGATTAGGAAAGGTGACATCATTTTCATATCTGACACTAGTTATGTGTTTTTTGTTTATGATTTCTTCCCAAGGTCTAATGATTGGATTGGAAAGAGGAAGTTAAACTTTATCTACACTCAAATATGGAGTTGTCTTACTGAGTTCTTGTTACGTTGGTTGTTGATCTAAATCTGCCTCATCATCTTCGAAAATAGGGCTATGAAAAAGGACTAGTTCATAATATTGTCCAAGATTCCTTAGCTCGTGTGCACCTTGAATGAGTCGATTCCGAGTTCGCAATAGTGTTTCTTTGGCTTGAGTAACTTGCAAGAAGGTTACAATAGACTGAAGAGTAGTTTTGCTAGTGGTGACTGTATTTTCCATAGAAGAGAAGATTAGAGTGTTCAGTAACTCTAACAGTTCCTCAACTCGAACCATATAGAAATAAATAGACCTCAAGGGTTTCTTGTAACTCCACCCTTTCACAATCAAACTAAAAAACACAAGCAATAAATGGAGGATGTAGACTTCTACCGAAAATGCATATGTTTACAGAGAAGACACAAGTAAACTTACAATGCAATTGTTTTTGTGTGTGTTGTCCACGAGCATGCAATTGCATGATGACTAGAGAGTATGGATACGGTTCTATAAACTATGCCATTACAAAGGATGCCATTGTATATCCATAATTAAATCCAATAGCAAATCATGCTATAAGTCCAACAATCCTATGAACAGAAAAGAGCGTCGGCCAATGATGATCGCTCTTATTGGATAACACTACTGGCATCTATTTCTTGAGTAGTGCAAGAATGATCCTTTGTCCAACTATGGAATTACATCCTCTAAGAAACATCAAATTTCTTCTAAAAGATATGGAGGAATCTCCTTATTAAAATCAACTGATATGATAAAATACAACACTCGATGTCCTTGGTAACTTTGAGGAATTGATAAGGATGAGTCTTTGTTGTAAGGATTCGGTGTTGCTGTGTTCTTTTCTATCATTCTACCATGGTTGTTCGGAATATTATGCATGTGAAAGGAATCCGTGTGAAATATCTTCTCTGGTCGATTGGAAACAATGTGTGAGAAACATTGTGTTCTTCATTCTAATTAGAAAATGATCATGACTATTCACCCTCCTGCGTATTCACTCTAGAAAGAAACCTTGTGGACCAATTTTTGCATGTGACTTCACATTTATAATGAGGAGAAGATAAGAAACTTGGCATAATCCATCAGACTAGTAATGAACAACCGCGAGCTCGATTAATCACAATCTAGCGACGTCAATTATTTTAACTCATGCTAACTCATAAATATGATCTAACTCATCCTGAGATAGAAAAACTCCATTGTAATAAGCCATTGCTCAAAGTCGCTGTCTTAGGTGTGAGGGGAGGTTAGATGCGGTCTGGTCTAAGTCGAGGTCGAGGGCGTGTACAGGTGACAGGTGAGTAGTAGAATGGTGGAAGAAAGTTGCAATCATGTGGGAGGTGCAAACGTTGAGTAGCGTGAGAGTAGTGCAGTCCAATGGTCGAATGGGGGAATGCTTGTAAGGGGCGATACCATTCCAGTTCCCACCATCTAGGATTTTGAAAATTAGGGTTTTACATACTTCATGGTTGGAGCGATAGAGAGGTGATAGACTGAAATGTTAGAGGGAAGAGAATCAACCAGAGCAGGCAGAGGTACTAACAGAAAAAACATGAAGCATTTTTTGCATGTTAGAAGAAAAATGAAAGGGAATACCTGGACAAATGAATATTTCTAGAATGAAAACGCTCAAGGAAATGAGGACAACAAACATAAAATGAGGACTAACCTTTCTCTGAAGTGCATATATTCATCAATATGATAGAAATATAAACACATTTACGTTGACAATTGGATTTGGATTCCAATACATCTCTTCCATTAGAATAGCTTGACTCTTAATATTCCATCAATATCGTAACCCTAATGGATTAGGTTTTCAACACATGATGATAAAAGGGGAAAATTAGAAAAAATACCTACTAATGGATCACCAAGACTGATTGGGGTAATGGGCATCCCTCATACATGGGAAAATGAGGTGTTGGAGGAGACTTTTTTGGGAAATGCGCATCAATAATGGAATTCAGTTGGAAATGGGACCAGTAATGGAGTGTGTGCCAGGAAAGAAGGAAAATAAGCACACCAGAAAGGGAAGGAAAGCATTGCACCAGGAATCAAGGAAAAGCAGTGCGAGAAAGAGAAGAGTCAAAGTAAGGAAAGGTTGGATAGACGACCAACTGCGCGTAGGAGGTTGATATGTGGACAAACCTAATCCACTTAGGGTTGGGGTTTTTGATCCTTGTTGTAATGGTTTTTACCCACTTTTTGTAGTATAAATATGTAGTGTAAGATCTGAGGAGATCATCTTATATCAAGTTTTAATGAGTTTTGAGTCGCATACACTAATTTTGGAGAGTTGTGGAGTTCTTATTGGGTAATTTTTGGAGATGAGTCTATTTTGAAGTTGTAACTAAGGGTGAGGTTGCAAGATGTGGAACTTGGTGCAACACTGGTCATCCTCACACACTATTATGAAACTTATGATGTAATGTGTGCAACGCCATATTTTGAGGAAGATGAATAAAGAAGCATAGAAGTCCAAATCTTTGTGGACGTATCTCGGGGGCAGGTGAACCACAATAAAATACTGTGTCAATGTGTGGAATATTTTCCTTTATGTGTTGCTATGCTTAATGTTGAATGAATGAATAGATGAATCGGTTAAGGTTAATTTGCAGCATGCACTAGAATAGTTATGTTATTTTCTGCAGAATGAATGTTATAAGGTTAAATGAATGGTAGATATGATTGATATATATGAAGTATAACACATGCATAACATCTCCTTGAGTACCATCTCTTCCACGACTGCAGACATTTGGGTCTTGCAGTCACTCATAAGCCATCTTGGGTGAGACTGCGTTGTGCACTTTGTGCGTAGTGTTGTCTTCTAGTTTACCAGAAGGGTTGATGGTTTCTATGGTTTTGTTGGAGAACAAAGGTAGAACCCGGGTGAGCCCTTACATCCAACAAATGGTTTCGTTGTCGGTTGGAACTCGGAAGATTGGATTAGTGGGGATTTGATGAAGAGAATTCAATGGTAGAAAGGGATGTTTAGGCCATGGAATCCAACTAAGAAGGAGATTGAAATATGGTTGGAGATAAAGCAACTTGAGTTTGCGCAAAAAGACAATAGAAGTTCCATGTATACACCGCGCCAATATTTACAAAGGTATGTGTTTACTAGTTTGCATGAGGCACAGTTTTGTTATTTTCCAAAGTTATTATAGGAGTGGATATTGACGTTGAAGGATACCCATCCAACTAATCGAATAAGGCCAGTAGAGTGGACTATTGAGAATATTATGCGGTTAGAAAGAGTTAATAATAAATTCACGCATATAGTGGATTTTTGGTTAGACAGTATTATTGCAGGGTTTATTGTTGTATTTGAAATCGATACAACGAAGTCATATACTTTTGCAGAGCAGGAATTCTTGAAGGTACCAAGAGGAAGGTACATTAGGTCACTTTACACATTAATCAAGGTTATATTACATGATAAAGGTGTGGGGTGAAATCATGAAGATGGGTGTCTATTTTGCTTGTTTTATGAGAAAAAAAAACTATATTTTCACAAGTTCTTCAACTTATGGCATACAAAAGTATTTTTTTAATTTAGAATTTCACTTTACAGTAAAAAAGAAAACTTGTGAAGAATTTTGTTAGCTTTCCAGTGACTATTTTTCAAAAAACAATTATCAAGATTTGATATGTCAAATGACAATTGTTTAATAGTATGTTCCTTAAACATGAAAGGAATGATAATGAGTTTTTTTTTCCTCCAACAATGTATCTATTATTAAACTTATGTTTTTAACAAACGAAATATACTACAACAATCTACAGAGACTCTATTTTTTTATGACTATAATTTTGAACCTAACGAATGAATATTATAATTTCTAAAAAATTTTGAAGTTGAACAAACTGGAAACGTTGCAGATTTTAAACACATGTTTTCCTCCACCTTGTATCTATCTTAATTTTTACTTAAAAGTAAAATCTAAAAATACCCTTTTGAAAAGAACAGTTTAAGGATTATGAATATAAATTTTTCTAAATGTTTCACTGTGTATTTTTAGAGATATGGATATTTCATTTCACTGAATCATAATGTCTACTGAAAATATTATGGAGTGATTTTTTAAAAAAATTAAATAAAATTAGATAAAAATAATGAAAATGAAAACAAATTATAGGAATTGAAAGTATATTCAATTTTGCAAATGTTGGTGTCATTTTCGAAATCAAATTTTGGGTATTTGCAGGAGTTTGCAACCTCCAAAGTTCAGGTAAGCTTGGGGGAATTATCTAGTTTCTATATACATACCAATTTCTCGTTTTCGACCAAAATAATCTTTCGGTTGAAACAATATTCTTTTGGAAAAAAGACTAAATTCTAACGGAAATCGTCAAAACTAAACGATTTCCAAGGTTTTCAGCCGAAAAAACCTTGTTTCGGTCGAACGATGGTTGAGCGAATTTCGTCGGTCGGAAAAAATGAAAAGACACGTTGTATCATTTCATTTGGCGCCAAATCATATAAATACGTTTCATTTCGTGCCATATTGTATAAATAGGCTTTCGGCTGAACACATTTCACACAATTCATCGCTTGTTTGATGGTTTTCTAGAGCACCTAAACAAAGTTTCAATCATCTTTTGGTTTTGTTGAATAAGGTAATTGATGTTTTGTTCAAGTTTTTATTGGAATAACAATTTATAGGTTGAAAGATAAATGTTGAGAATTTTTTCAAGATGAAGTCTTTGTTGAACATATATTTACATATAACTATAAAAGTCATGGGAAACAAAAAGTTTGCACAAGAGAAAAATTGATCGCGACCTCGAGATGATACTCACCATAACTAACAAAGGAAAGAGCATTATTGGAGAAAGAAACGAGAACGTGCAGATATTGAAGGAAAGAAACCATGATAATGTAAATAGATATTTTCAACAAGAAGAAGTCCAACTGGTATGCATGCACATATTGTTCATATTAAAAAGTATAGAATTCAAATTTAAAATATTATTTAATATAATTTATTGTAATTTTCAATTTGATGTTTTTCAAAACATAAATAGATTTGTCTCCATAATGTCGAAGAAGACGTTAAAACCGAAATTGAATCAAAAGACAAATCACCTATAGGTATGTACATAAATTTACAATATAAGATGAACATTTGTATATATAGTTTAATGAATTTATGTTCGGTTTTTTTAATATAAACTTAAATTGAAATATGCAGGAGAATCTATCAACATTGATGATGAAATATTAGAAAAAGTTGATACCGACAAATTTGGGAAGAAAAAACTAAGCATTATATAATATATCGAATCCAAGAATATGTATAATACTTTTTCAAAGATGAATCAAATATAGTGCAAGCTCAACTTTTACTCTCTCTAATAATGTCAAGAAAGTTGAAAGAAGCTACACTACTATTGGGTATTCAAAGTTGACAAAAGATACAAAGGTAGTTTCAGAATGTCTTTTGACAATATAATCCAGGTATTCAAAGCTTTGAAAATCAAAAAAGATGTTAGTAAGAATGAGAAATACAAACAGCAGCTTGTTTCCATTTAGCAATATAAAAGATCGCTTGACATGACACATGGAAAAACGATGGGAACGCTAAGAGAAACATTGCACAAACATAGAAAAATCTGATTGCAAATAGATGCAAATGATGAACTGTATTTTGTTGGATAATGATTTCTAGACAACCCTCACAAAGAGAGACTTGCAGAAAATGTTAAAGAATTGGCATGTAATTGTTGGTTGGTAGAATTCATGTTTCACCACATACAAGGGATGTGGGTTAAGCACGAAGAATAGCACCTAAAAAATATGAAGAACATCCAAAACATATATTGTCAATGACACAAATAAAATTGTTCAATAAATTCAAAGAAAAGCACAAAGAAGTTAAAAATTTCCATCAATACATTTGTGAAAACAAAACCATGGTTTTTTAGAGCCATCACTGTTCTTGACACTTCTTATTTTCATTATCATGTAGAATTTGAGTTGCATTACGACATCCTTTTTTTTGTAAAACTTTATGGCTAATTTCACTTCCTCCTTCCACATTTCGTATTTTATATCTGAAATTCTATGTGAAAGAAAAGGTGATGATTTATTTTACAAAAAAAAAAAAAATGTTGGTGGAAAGAAATGTGATCGCTATGGAAATCTAAGTTTGTTTCATCCAAAGTATCATATTGATATGAATGATCGATCATTTTCTAATATAATAGTTAATTGAAGAGATATGAATATATCAACATCATGCTCCACATTATTCTTCAAAACTTTCCAAAGGGATTGATTTGAGAGTAGATAAAAATCTATGATAGATTTCAGCAGTTTGAGGAAGAAATTTTATAATGTATTAATTCCGCAAATTCACATAGAGATCAATGGAAAGACCTAAAATTCAATCAATCCTCACGTGAAGTGTTTTCCACCAGGGACAATTTTTTATGTAGTTGATTTTGCAGAGAATTACACATTCGCCTTCATAAAAGAAATACGAGTGAATATTATCATTTTGATCAAGTCACCATATTTTTCCACATGTTATATACAGACATGCTCAATGGAGTCTTGATAACATAGAAATCACCAACTAATAACGACATTATTATTATTTAAAGAATATCACTTCTTTATATAAGTGATGATCGAATAAACGACACACATTATGTACAACATTTTTTTTTTTTTTTTTTTTTTTTTTTTTTTTTTTTTTCAATGAATCATAAAATTTATTCGATCGACATTGGATATGATCAAATGGATTTGTGGTTCAATTCAATTATTCATGATCATTCTATTGGTTTTGTTTTCTTCATAAAAAATCAAACACTGCCACATTGTTGGGAATTTTGAGACTGTCATGGAAAGGAGACACCATTGCAAGGGCGTAAAACGTGAGCACTTCAAAGGTATCGATGAACTTCATGCTGATCGACGAATCATGAACAAGTTGTTGAATGGTGAAAATGACTTTAGGCCATGAATATAATCCACAATGATGCGCGATGTGTGTCTATATATTAGCTGTTACATATGTACATTGTGTGATATTTTTATTTTGGAATTTGTTCAAATTTATATTCAATCTTCAAATCATCTCTTTGAGAGATTTCAAGTTAAGAAGTTCTTTTATTCTGCTGTAGGTTTTTTGGTGCATGTTGGAATCCAAGATGTAAATAGATCATCACCATATGATTCCATTACAATACATGGGACACCAAAAAATACATTCCATTAAAAAACGCTATCAAAATGCATTTACATTTGATACAGAAGAAATGAGTCTTGTTTTTTTTCAAATTGCATAGAGGACACATAATCCATAGATATTTGTGAAAACTAAAATGCAGAATAATATGTTAAAGCTTGGAGACATATTGAACTTAATATGTATGCTGAAATGTCACTTGCAAACTCAGAGGAGATGGGAATCAAATGAAACTATAGTGTCACTGGATGGATAAAGTTTCTGATCTTGTTAGAGAGAAGGTAATTTTTATGTTTGTAACTTTCAAATAACTTGTAGATGTACTTGTGTGGTAATCTAACATGAACTATTTGTTTTCAACATATCCAATTATTTGCAGGAGATGTATTTTTTGTGGTTGTTCCTGTAGACAACACTGAAAACAGGAAATATTATTTGATGTGATGCATAGAACAAAAGATGAGGCTATTAGAATATTTTGATGTGATAACGGTTTTATATATATGAAAGAGGATCCATTGTATTGAAAGGATATTTTTCAAGAAACCCATCAAATGAGCATACTCATGTTCACTTTCAAGAATTTCAGTCAGATGTCATAAGTTGTCAATATAATAATTTGGTATGTGCAAGACGCATAAAAGTTAATATGAAGTTCAATCAAAAAAAGAAACAAAAAGTTAGAAAATTGAAAATGTCCAAAGTCAATCATGAACAAATAATTGAAGATGGAATACCATTACTTCATTTTTTAAACAAGTGACATGTACATTCCATAATTTTTTATTTTGCATTGAAAGTACATGTATTTATGAATATCTAGGATTCTAGAATCATTTCTAGTTTAGTTTACTTTCATGGTCCATTCAATTAAGAAAAGTTGTATTTCCCATGAATTATAAAGTTTACAAAACCTTATTTACAATTTCAGGGAAGAACCTATAGATTGTATCTAGGGAACCTAAATTGACCTATACTTTGGATGATTATACTTTAATCCTACAAATTATCCAAACCATATACACAAATCCTTTAATGCATGTAACCAATTTACTACATATAGGATAAATGCATCCATTATTTGCAATTTGATTGTTCAATGTTTTTTCATATGAAGAGGATAACTTCATATCAAAACTAGGACTCATTTCCATGTCATTATAAGAGACTATCGATGGCTTAGAAAAACTTTAAATTCTGATAAATTGTAATATCAATATAAATTTTAATGAAGATCGCTTACTTATATTAAATTTGATGATTTGTTTTGACTATTTTCAACCATATTTCCAAATCAAAAAAAAATTAAATTATAAGTGAGAAATTATAATTTTTATTTCACATTTTCTTGAATATTTCATTGTGAAATTTTATAAGAAACATAAAATTTGACAATATTTCATTGTGAAATTTCATAAGAAACTATAAAATTTGATGATTTTTTTTTAAATCAAGAAAATAATATATTGAAATTATTTCATCCAATATTTTATAAAAATAAACATAGTGCAAGTAAAATCAAGACAAGACAAAATATTACATGAGTGATCTCAATATCTCTTCTATCTCTTCTTATGGTTTTCTTAGCTATTGTTATCATCTTTGTAGTTTTCCCATAGTTGTTCGTATGAGAAAGAAGGTGAATTCAAAGACCATTAAAACCTTTCATTGAGATGTTGATGTAAATGTGAACCATGTCTCTCTGAAAATATCGAAATGATAAAGACCATGTAAATGTCCTAGGTTCAAATTCAAGTGTGTGTAGATCCCCTTGTGTGTGTCTCTCTTACTTTGTAATATTTATAGTGGCTTTTTTCATTCTTCCATTCGTTCAAGTGATTCTTTCTTTCTATGTCTTCTAACCCATTGTTACACGAATTTTCTTAGTTCTTTCTCTTTTTTTCACACGAAAAGAACAATTTCATTGTTATTCTATTAGAATCAAATGAAATTTTGTGTTACATATGGATCTAGAAAGTGATGATCAAAAAAGATATGTAGTCTTTCCTTCCTTCCACTTTTTTACATTGTAGTAAAGTTATAAAAAGTCATCTAGTGTCATATACAAAATTATTCAAAAAATGGACATCTGTAAAGATCCAGGCTAGAAAATGTAAAAAAAAAGTGTACATACAGCAGTTCCATCAACAATTTCTTCATAAAAGAGCTAGCCAGAATTTCCTTTGAGTGTCTTTTTGGAGAGGTTGTTTGCTACTTTGTTGAACTGTCTATGTATGTGCATAAATTTGATAGATTCAAATATATTATTTAAGATTTTGATCTTGTCTGTTACTTTGTTGAACTGTCTATGTACGTGCATAAATTTGATAGATTCAAATCTATTATTTAAGCTTATGATCTTGTTTTTCCAGTTGTTGAGATATATCAGGATTCAGGTTGGATTTGGAATTTATCCAGTTGATAGTGACCTTAGAATCTCCCGCAACCATCAATTTTTTTTATGGAAAAGTAGGAAAGGAGTAATAATAATCCCCATAGGCCCAAAAGTTCATCTTTATGTTGAATTTTATCAATCCACAATGAAATATGTTGAATTTTATTAGTCCCCATAAGCCCAAGAATAGTCCACAATGAAATATGTTGAATTTTATCATGTGTTTTTTAATAGTCCACAGTGAACATAAAATGAATCATTTAAATTAATACATAATAGGATAGGCCCAAAAGTTCATCTTTATGTTGAATTTTATCAGTCCACAATGAAATATGTTGAATTTTATCAGTCCCCATAGGCCCAAGAACAGTCCACAATGAAATATGTTGAATTTTATCATGTTTTTTTTAACAATCCACAGTGAACATAAAAGGAAGCATTTAAATTAATACATAGTAGAAAAGTATTTAAGAGTTTGATGCTTAATTTAATGCATTGTAAAAAAGAGAATAGACAAAACATTGGTTCAAAAATAACAACTTTGCCACTTTTTTCCATCAACTTAGTGCAGACACCTTTGAACATTGGTCATACCACCACAATCTATCAAGCCAAGTCTTGAACCAAACCAAAACAAAGCTATTCTTACATTAGTAATAGTGTTTAACAAATTAACAACAAAGCAATTTTATTTCAACATTGACATAGTAAAGATAGAGACTCTCATCATTTTAATTTCATAGAGATCTCTATTGGTGAAATGGAAATGCCACAAGCCTACCATTTATGGAACATAAATAGTGGTGCAATGAAGAAATGGAGAAAACATAAAATTAATGTCCCATACATAAAGTCTGAATAGTTACACTGCCAAATACATAGGTTCCACATCCATTTAAGGATGATAACAAAAACTAATACATTTAGCTCCAAAATTCTGGACTCTAAGCCATCGCTTTAAGATAGATCACTTCATACCTGCAATTCAAACCTGCAAAAAAAATAGAATTTAAAAATTAAAAATTTACAATTCAAACATGCGAAATAAAACAAATTTCAAAAATTGTGATTAAAACAAAATTGACATACATATCAAAAGAGTTAAGTCTCATCCTCCAACATACTATTTCCTACAAAATATAATTTAGACAACTGTAACAATAAAAAACAATAATAAAAAAAACAAATAACACATATTAGCATATATACTTTAACTAAATATTAAATAAACAATAAGAAATAATAACATACCCAACCACAGTTAAACGGATTTAAGATAGTTATTCTCCACATTAAGCATACATGATTTAAACAATTTGTAAAATCTTATCTAAAATCTTTAAAAAAATTAAAGAGAAAAATTGTGTTCTTGGTAAAAAAAAAATTGTGTTCAAAGTTAGAGTTAGATAATAATCTGAAAATAAATAAAGAACTATGTATGAAGAAAGTTCACAAATATCCATATTAATTCATTCTTCCAATGAAATACTTATCTCCTTGTGGATAAAGTCCCAAATCCTTCAGGTAAAAGTATCATCCTAGGTGATGTTATTTTACCGTATTTATTCAGCAATAAAATACTAATATCCTCAGCAGTAAAATACTTCTCTCCTCTTCTGCAGTGGTCATATAATCAAATTCCATAATGTCTTTTCAAACTAAAGGACTCATAAATCTCCATATTAAGCCATTCTTCCAAAAAACTACTTATATATATGAAAGTTCACAAATCTCCATTTTAAAAACCATTCTTCCAGAAAATACTTATCTCCTCTTTCTGCGGTGGAATAGATGTTCTTATATAATCTTTCATGTACATGAAGAAAATACAAATATGCACATGTATATTAAGTCATTGTTCAAAAACCATTTAAAGCTTTCATCTTTGGGATGTATTCATATTACATATAATCAAATGCTCTTTGAAATTATGTGTGAGCTAGCTCATATATACAATATGTGTGAGCTAGCTCACATATACATATGCATAGTTTATTTGTAAATCTACTTGAATGTTGGTTTTTTTGGTTAGTAACCAATTTAGTTAAGATTTTGACAATACCTTGGAAAGAAGGAATTCACTTCGTTGTATGTAGAAAACACAAATGTCCATACTACGTCATTCTTGGACAAGAAAGCAAGGAATGCAATCGAAGAAAATTTAGAAACTTTCTCTTTTCTGATGTGGGATAGAATTTGTTCTCAAACAATCAAATGTTCAAGTTCAAAATTAGGTCTTCATAATGATCTAAACTTAAATAAGTTTGAATGTACACAGTTTAAGACATCGATAAGCTTATATAGGGGTTCTATATATTTCAAAAAAATTGATCAAAGCGTTGAATAGGAAAGGCTAAACTAAAAATTTGATCAAAGTCAAAAATATAAGCTTATTCAAAATAGGCTTGAACACTTTTATATAAAACCCCAACATAAAATCAAATTAAAAGTCACTAATATTCAATGAACATACATTTATGAATCATCCTGAATGGACGCATCCTTCCCAAATATGGGTGCTTCCTCCACTTCCTCCTCAATCCCAATCTCCCTCCCAAACACACTCTCAGGTACTCTCTTCTCCACATTACCCTATATAACACATTTCAAATTTGAAAATTAAATTTAAATGATTATAACAAATTAAATTTAAATGATTTTAACACATTAAATGATACATGTGAACTCTCACCCTCTTCAAACTCTCCCAATGATAATTGAGACAAGCCTCCCCAAGTAGTAGGAGATGGAATAGGGATCTGTGAACAACACAACTAAAAACTAAATCTAGGATTCAATGTGTTCACATTTATACAAAATTATAAATGTTGTTGATCTCTTATTCAAAATATTGGATATCAGACAACAAAAGTGTTCATCTGTGGATATAGAAAACACATACCTGATTCAACCCATCCAAATTTAAACTTGTGGAATCAAGTCCCCTATTTACTAGAGATTCATTTAACATATTTCCAAACTGTAATTAATGACAATAACAACTCGATTATTTCTATAGATACAATGATATCTAAATCTAGAATTAGAATTAAACTATCCTAAAATGCGTCAAAAATTGACTAACTATAACACATACCAATCTGTTGTTCGGGTCATCATTCTGAATGACCTTCTTCCAACCATCACG
>SNQJ01S0051405.1:52930-83342 GCA_010110895.2 Picea sitchensis | reverse complement strand
AACAAAGCAATCATAAATGCTAATATAAAGTGAAGTACCTAACTGTACTTACCTATTGGCTGGATGTTGGTGTAATCAAACGACCAGTGAAGCCAATTCAGCAACGTCCCATGATACCTGCCTTTGTGCTTCATCATAAACCAAAATAGTGATAAGTCAAGCACAAAAATAACATGGGTTAGAACTTGTATCATATAATCGGGAATCGCAAAGTCTAACTCATGGAGGCGGGTGGAAAGGATAAAATTATGCCAAGTCAATCTTCGAGGAAAGTACTCAATCCACTTCAGGAAGGGGTCATGAAAAGTCCAAGGTTCAAAACACTGACTCAAAGGGTCAGCAAACTGGCTACCTAGGACGTTCTCATACTCTGAGTTCTGGGAAGGGATTGACAAAGATGTATCAAATGATTGGCAAATTCTCAAGGGGAGATTGAAAATCTGAGATGATAGACTAAAATTTGTAGTTTTCAACCAATCCTTGGATTCTCGGGTTTGCTTCAGAGGAAACTCAATGCAAAAGATACAATTCCCAACTACACCTTTAATGAAATAATAGGGTAAGGTAATAAAAGGTGGCTGGAGGAAAAGGTCATGAGAATCCTTCTTTAGGAAAACACTGTTCTTACTCCCATCAAAAACTGAGAACAATGGTGGTTGATAATCTTCTACATAGAAAGAATCCAAGTGCTCGGAGGAATACTCTTCAAAACACTCAAGGTAAAATTGAAAATCATCAGGAAAACATGGTACTAGGTCAACCTTGGGCATTTGGGGAGCATCGATAAATATGTCATCTCCCTGTTGCCATTGGTCAAAGTCAAAGATAATCTGTCATGATAACTATAAAGGCAATAGTTGGGAATGATTCTCAATATCATAAATGGGGTCCATACCAAAACTGATTACATCCCATTTACGTCTTCCAACATGTATGAACTCATCAATATCAACTATGTCAGTATGATTATCATAGCATGTAGGATTGAAAACACTCATATGCTCATCCATCTCCTCCTCTAAATCACAAGGTAGAAAACTATCAAAATTTTGGGGAGGAGGATAACTTACTATTCCTTCTTGTGCAGGAGTTTTGAGGACTTTGGTGTTTCCAGCATGCATTATTGTTTCATCCTCATGGATTTCCCCTTTGTCTTCAAGAGTACAACAAGGAATATTTACTTCATTCGGGGATTCCATTTTTCCTTCACTTTCTGAATCAAGGAACAAAGTATCATCGAAATCCTGAAAAGTGAAGCAAATAACCTCATTGTCTTTTTGTTGTGCAGGTGAAAACATCATGTGGACCGCTTCATCAGGAGGAGGAGAACATGTTGATTTTTTATTGTCTTGTTTAGGTTTTAGCTCCTATACTGTGTTTTCAATGATCCCTTGCTCTTGGAAATCCTCATAAAGAGATTTCCTCTTAGTTTTATGTTGGTCAATAACTTGTTTCCCTTCTTCTTGAAAATCAACAGTAGAAGTTTCAAGGGAAACCAACTTCCCCAAATTGAGAGTACCTGAGGTATCTTCATAATCATTTATTTTTCTTCCTAGGGAAAAAAACGTTTTTTATTCTGGACAAGAAGATGTTTTCCTCAATTTGCAAGGCCATGTCACCAGCTTCATGGAGTATCTTTGGATTCTTTTTACTCAAGAGAAACCCTAAATGCACCAAGAGTGCATTGGTAAAGAGATACACAAGGTCCTTTTCCTCAGGGTAATGGCCCCTAGGAAGTTGGTACAACAAACCCTCAAATCTATTTCAGAAGTTCCAAACAGTCTCATTTTTAGCTTGTTTTGCGTACTAGAGTCTTTTTAGCAATGTTTGGATCTCTTCCAATTTTATGCCCCATTCTTTGAGAAAGACTTCTTCTAGCTGGTTCATGGTGGTGATGCTAGCATTGGGAAGAGAATCATACCATTTTTTAGCATTCCTGTGAAGAGTGGCGGGAAAAATTTTCATCACTACATCTTTGGCATCATCATCGACATGATGGAGTCCAAAATAAGAATAAAAATCATTCATATGAAAGTCATCTCTTTCCCCATTGCTACCAGTGAATCTAGGGAGCCATCTTCCTTCTATCGGGGGCATTTTTCGTGTGCATCCCGAGATTTTTTTCATGTCTAAAGGATTGTAATTCATGGATCCCATTCTGAAGTCATTGTTGGCTTTGTCATTAGTGGATTTACCAGATAGTTTTCTTGAAACTATCAAAGAAATAGGGAAAAAACCCTAGTGGAGTCACCAGGTAAGCTTGTAAGATAAGGCTCTGAGGCAAGGCTTACCGAAAATATTTGTCGTTCGAGGAGAATTGACTCAGTGTTCCCCAACAATGACGCCAAAATGTTATTGCACAGTTCTTAGCTAGGAGTAGAGGCTATAAGGTAGAAGGCTAAACTGGCATAACAAGAAACTATCCCACCCAATGTCACCATGATGGTTAGGTTATTTCTCTTTAAGGAGGTTAGGCCTAGGGGAGACGTCCCCAATGACTTGGGGTTTTGAAGAGGATTTAAAAGATAATCAGACAATGACAAGTTTTCCCCTTCACAGATCACCACCAAACCAGATAGTTTGGCTTATAGCCAATAAAGACAACCAAGTAGGATTCCTGCCTGAGAAAAAAGCAACAATAAACTTGATATATGCAGGGTTTGTATCATGGGAGATGGTATCCCCGCCTTTTAGGGATAACTAGGAGAGCATGTCTCGAGGCCCACAGGTCCTAGACATGGAGTACCGAGAGCAGGATTGACCTGAGCATGGCCTTGGAGGGCCCATCCTTTTCTTGTTCCATCAACTTTGATCTGTCAGCAACAACAACATCCATCACCATCGGCTTGGTCTTGTATCATAAGAGGTTCTTGTTCCATGAGGTAATTGGTCCAGGTATCATGGTATGCGTCACTTTTGATCATTAAAACCTTTAAATATATGCATCTGATTCCTTTTATCTCTAACAACTACTTGGATCTTACATTTTCCCACTTAACCATGCTTAGGGGAATTGACAAGGTTCCCTAGCAAACTTGTGCCCATAGGTTTTGGTTTGCCACTAGGGAATATCTGAAAATCCATCGTACGTTCCCATCATAACACCATTGTTTCATCTTATCTCCTGCTCATTTATCCCATTCCCCTTGTCTGGGCATTGGGTTGACCTATTTGCAGGGTTGCATCTTCTCTCGTGGGAAGAAGGGGCTAAAGGCCCATAAGGTAAAAGTAGTTGGTAAAAGACAAAAGCCTAGAAATAAAACCTTGATATGCTTCGCCCAGGGATCCCCGAGAAGGAAGTAAAAAGCCTCTCAGCAAGAAACAAGAGGGACCCAAAAAATAACAAAACAAGACCTAGTCAGAGGATAGGGGGTCTCATCACGAGCCAGCCTATTAGGTCCATGGGTACCTAGCAGTAGGACATTTCCACCATCTGGTTACCACGCCAAGGCAGTGACATTTGGTTGCATGGCCAAGGGAAAGGGGGTCTCATCACGAGCCAGCCTTCTCATCTCTGTAAAAGTACTTGTGGGTAACACTGCCAGCTCTGGTCACCATGCCAAGGCAGTGTCCCCTGGTTAGTTCTTGAATAAAAAGAAAAAGAAGAAGAAAATAAAATAAAAGAATAAAGCAAGAAAATAAATAAAGGAAATAATGGGCTTGGAAAAAATGCATCCATGATAGGTACAGCTCACCTTCTACAAAGGCACCCATGGATAACATTTATGCATCCTTAGCCCTCACCGCACCCACATGTTTGTATATCCCCTAGCCGCATCACCTCACTTACATGGCTTGGATGAGATCTTCCTGTAAACTTTCCTTTTCTTTTGGACACTAGCCCAATAGGACGCCTTGGCCGTTTCTCCAATCTTGTATTGTAGGTTTTTGTAATGTCTTGGAGCTATTAATGATGTATTAAGGTTTTTATGCATATGTTTAATAATATTGATGATGAAATGTGATTGACATTGCTATGATCCCTATGACTAATGAGCCCATTGAGGGCGTACCTTTTGATGTGCAAGACCATGCCCGAAGGACAGATACCATTTGGACTGGTACACATGGGGAGATGACCAGTTCAGACCTCCATGGGGCTTAAGAGCCCACCAGATGGATGTTGAGACCCCATCAAGAGGCAGAGATAGGATGGATATGGATCAGAGCCTTTGCACTGGAGATGAAGAGGACGTTCTATCAGGGGCACTTTGGTTGAGCTGGACCTAGGGGGATTGACCCACTTTCAGTGGAACGTTGGCTCCAGATGACCCAGTATGTCACTAGGAGGCTTATGACATCATCATGAGCATATGGAAGATGGACAGGGTGTTTGGCATGTGTGGCAGTTTGGAAGAGCCCAAGGAGGGCTAACGTTTTGCTTCTGGATGCTACACTGGCCCTAGAAAGGGCTAAGGTCTCCCTTAGAGGGGCTTGACGTCTCACCTTTTGCTTGATTAGGGTTTTACTTAGCATTTAATGTGAAAACAATATTATTTTTGGTATTATGGCCTTGTCGGCCTTTTTATGACTGTTAGGACCCTATAATGTACCTTTTTGCTCACACTTTTTGCTACCATTACATCCCTTTTTCACTCACATTTAAACTCACATTATCACCTTACCTTATCTTTCCAAAGGTATATAACGTCTCTTCTCTTTACTGTATGTTTAATTTTTTTTTGCATATAATTTTACATTACTCTCATACTTAACCGTTGATCAGAAATATATAAGTGCTGAAACAGTTCGAACTGTAGATTATCATTGTTGTTTGAAAGTCCATTGCTGAAACAGTCAAACGCATGCAAACCCCATGGCTGAAACAGTCTGTGGTCTACGATGCTGAAACAACAACTCATACAAGAAGAAGTTGTTACACTCTCTGTGGTCTACGATGCTGAAACAACAACTCACACAAGAAGAAGTTGTTACACTCTCCGTGGTCTACGATGCTGAAATAGCAATGAAGTTGTTACATTGGCCACAACAGCCACACCTTGAGCCAAAATTAACCATTGCTGCTGCGTAAGACCACGTTGCTGAAACAGTCAGAACGCAAATCTCGTTGCTGAAACAGCCGCGATTTGTGATGCTGAAACAACATACAACAACAGTAATAAGAAGATAAATAAGGAAGTTGTTACTCCAGCCACAACAACAACACCTCACTCAACACCTTTTCAACTATTGTAATAGCATTCTGTTATGGGAGACCAGGATATCCTATTCTAGTATAGAGATTTGATCTGACTAAGAATAGGATTCAGATGCGCACATGTAATTTGATGATCAAAATTGTATCGAGGGGATTCTCCTATTTAAATAAGAGGAAATCATCATTAGAAAGGACCTTCTTTTTGGATAAGAAAGGATTTACAGAGAAGGACATGTTTTACTTCAGACATTGTAACATGATACAGTTGACAGATGAATAAAAGATTGTTCTGAGCATTTCTCTCTAGTTCCTCTTGTTTCAGGGGAATCTTGTGAGAAGGGAGGGCCCACCTTCTTCACAAGATTCACCCATTAGCTTTGTAGTGTGTTAGTGTTATTTCTATTCATGCCTTGATTAAATTCTATTTTGTTGAAACACTACTTTACTGAACTCTATCTTGTTGAAACTCTGCTTTACTGGTTGTTACATTGTTTTCATATAATTCTTGCTTGGGTAACTGTTGATCATTCTAGTTAGCAATCTTGTTTGGTGAATTTATGAAAGCGTGATAATCAGGGACAGGTGTTGAAGATTCCTGCTTGGGGAATAGGGTCTTGTTCTCTATTAAAAGATAGTTAGCCTTCAGTGTGTGTCAATCATTTCAATTAGCAATGAGTTCATGAAAGTGTGATGATCGGAAACAGGTGTTGAAGATTCCTGCTTGGGGAATAGGGTCCTGTTCTCTGTTACAGAATAGTTGGTCTTTCCTGTTGCAACATCTTGAAGGATTTCTTTCCTAGGTTGTTATTTTCTTAATGTAATCCAGGATTCTTTGGATAATTATTTCTTTAAACTTTGAACTCTGCAATAGGTAGGTTGCTTTCCTGTAATTCAAAGTAGAACTTCAGTTTGTTCAAGGAAAAGTGTGATTAATGTATTTTTACTACAACTCTAGATTTCTTTTGAGATTGAGCATATACAGTGCGTGATTACCTTTGAAATAAATAGACTTCCCTGGGTTGACAATTTATGTAGCACTTGATTGTTTAGTTAAATAAGCAATTACAGTGACCAACAATGACCTAAAAAGTAAATTAGGTCATTGATACACTATATATTGAGGGTTTTCACTCTCATTTTTATCATCATCTTTCACTCACCACTTGGTGAGGTCTGAAATGAGCGCCCTACTTTAGGGTTTTGGCGGATTTAGTGAGGCGCACTTGTTGAAGGAAGATTCTCCTAGCATTTTTTGGCATTTCTCTTGATGGAAGGTGTTACAACTAGGGTTTGCTATGATGTTTCTTGGTGAAATGTAAGTGAAATTCTGCAAAACTTCTTAATTGAATGGTTGTATTGTTATTACTTGCATTTATTATTATAAATTTGCTACATAAACCCTAGGTGACAAGCACACATAATTGGTCCCTGTCTCATGTCCCCGTCAAGATTTCTAGCTGTTTTGTTTGCTGAAGTGAGATAGAGCCTTTCCATAGCAACACTCTACTCTTTCATGCTGAAGAGGATTGAGCCTAACCTTAGCTACACTCATTTTTCCCCTCTTCATATGCTGGCCATACTTTCCAGAGCTCAAGAAGGAGGAGACATCCCAGGCCTAGGTTATCTACACTTAGGGTCATTTTCTTCTAGGCTTTGATGATAGAGCCTTATTGTAGAAACACTCTCCCTCATTTGACACTCCTGTCTTGAATTTATCTTCATGCTAGCCATTTTTCCATCTAAGGAAGGAGGAGAGAGCACGAGGCCTTGCCATAGCAACACCAGAGTGAGCCTCTCCGCCCTACGGTTTTGTTTATGAGGCCCTGCCATAGAAGCACTTCAGAGTTCTTCCCTCCAGTCCTTAGCCATCCTCCTTCAGCTCCTGCATTCTTCATTATTGACTCCATTTAACCCTAAAGTCACTGATCTAAGACCTCAAGCGTTGAAGTAGAACCTGATCTAAACACTCTCAAACCTTTTGAATTGAAACCCTAACTACATTAACCCTAGCTCTAGCTAACCCTACTAACCCTAAGTTGTTGACGTCATCATTGAATATTTCATCTTTAATATAACAACGTGTTGGGTTATGAAAAAGGTATAAATATCTTCCTTTTTCCCACAGTTCATGATATGATTTTGATTGATTCTTCAGATAGTTAGGGATAAATAGGAAAGAACATGATTAATATGTCTCTTAGGGTTGTTATTGAAGTTTTATTAAATAGATTCTAAATTACGATTGGAATGGTTTGATTTTGTTGCAGAATTGGATAAATAACTGTCAAAGATAACCAAAGAGATCTTGGCTATGCACAATCTATGAGAGGTTGAAGACTTTTTAGGCACAAAGCGGTTTTGAAGATAATGCATTTTCTATATTGTAACTTTATAATAGTAAAGAAATCTTTAGGATCTTTCGATCCTTAGGATAGCTTGATTTACCTAGATTATTGTAATATATAAGAGGGTAATAGATCCAAGAAAAAGGAGAGAAAAAACACATTCAAGTATTTAGATTCAGAATTGCTCTACGCAAGTAGTTTTTGTAAATGTTTCACCAGCTATGGAATCAATGAACGTTTTGAGTGTTTCTACCATTTCTGTGTTCTGAGTTTCTTGTAGCAGTAATTCTAAAGACCGAGGGCCCAGTATGAAGGAGATACTGTCACGTTCTATAATTGTATTAGTTCGAAGTTTGATTTCTATTTTGTGATTCAGATCTCTTTTACAATAGCCAAGGATATATGCATAAGTGTGTTAATGATTTTATGATTGTTTGTGTATAGAAGACAAACATTTCCCTCAAGTATTAATGATTGTCGTTACAATTTCCATTTCTGAAGTTGTTGCTTGACAGTTCCTCACATTTTCATCCGCGTTGTTCCTTTTCCTTAGATTTACGATTGTTGTTCCTTTCAGTTAAAGTTACAATAGTTGTTCCTTTCGATAAAAGTTACATTAGTTGTCCCTTCCGACTAGATTACAATTGTTGTTTCTTTCTGTAGATAGAGTAATTCGTTATTTCTTTTCCAGTAATCAGAATTCATAATTGATAGTTAATTCTGCAAGTCCTCACTTAGATTCAATTACTGTTTTTTAGTTAAGAGAATTCAATAGATTGATTAGTTCCTTTCCACTTTATAGCATCTTAGTAATCAGATTTCAATTCCATTAGTTCTTAGAATCTTTGGTGAACGTTTGAGGAACTTGATTGTTGATGAACTCATATTTGGTTTAGCTACATGATTTTAGGCTACCTGCATAGACTTTGTTGATATTCTTGAGATAAAAGATGAATCTTCGGGTTGATAAATTAATGTTAAACCAAGGTTGTTTTTAGGAAATCTTTAGACACCAACTTTTTGGCACCGTTGCCGGGGAGAATGTCAAAGGTAGCATAGGTTGTGTCTCTGGAGGACCAGGTATTGAAGATGGAAGGTAAGAACCTACGCAGGTAATAAGTAAAATGCTTATGCCAATGCTTACCTCTAGTTGACACTTAAGAGGCTTCGTAGGTGTTTTCTTTTGTTGAAATTTATTTTGTTGTTGTGTGAAGTGTGTATGACTAGAAAGAAGGATCTTGAAAAACCAAAACCCCCACCAAAAATTACCAAAACCTAGGGTTCGGTGATCCCTGGAAGAAGGACTTTCATAGACGAAATCATAAAAAAGGGTGAATCTCAAGGTTCAGTTGGACCTAGGAAAGGACCCACCCAAATCCCTCAGGCAGTGGCTTCACCAACTACGGCCCATGCTGAGATTCATAGAAAAACTGAATGGATTGAGCAGAGCTTTCAGAATACAGATCTACCATAGCTCAACCCCTTAGAAGAGGGAAGCTTTGATAATGTGGAGGAGGGAATAGGAGAAACTAGCGGGGTTGCCAAGGCAGACCCACCATCACCACCTAACCCCGAGTCTCCTACGAAAGAAGAAGGCATATCGAAAATCCCAGATAAAGGGAGTGTAATCAAATTCCCCGGAGGACCAAATAATCAACTATTTCAAACAGAATACCCGAATCAAGAACCTCCTGAAATTTTTTGGCACATTTTCGATCAAATGGCACAACCAAATCAACAACAACCCCAGACCTCCACGCTGGAGTATCTAATAGTTGACCCAATTGCCAATGCCCCGATGAAAGCAATCCCTTTACAAAACCTGCCAACCTTCCATGGATTGATTTCAGAAGACCCGAATTCATTGCTATTTGAATTGGATGTCCTATGTAGAGGGTATGATTACACCTCTGAACCCCAAAAATTAAAACTATTCCCCTCTACCTTGAAGGGAGCAACCCTACACTGGTTCATGGGATTGGGAGGTGGAATCATCAATTCATGGGACAATATGAAACAAACCTTCTTTTTAAAATATTAGGATTATTGCAGAACCAAAGACCTAAAAGATGAAATCTTTCAAATGACTACAAAAGAAAATGAATCATTAGAAGAAAATGTCAAACGATTTTAGTATAATTTGGAAAGATCACCCTATGGTACATTACCGGGTGAAGTACTCAAAGCAAATCTGATCAAAGGCATGAAAGATGAATGGGTAGAAACATTGAATTTAATGGGGAAAGGTGACATTTGTCAGGAAAGTTATGAAGACATTGTTCTATTGTGTATCAGGTGCTCGCGAGGAAGTACATGGACCAGGTCAGGAATGCGAACATCCCTCACAAGAAACAACAATATCACCAGCGGGGGTGTTACACGAGCTGAAGTTGATAATCTCCTAGAAAACTTTAAAACATATATTTTGAGCACTCTGACTACACAATTGGATGTATTGCAGGACAAACAAAAAAAGGTAGAAGCAGAGCAGCCCTTGTCTATACTTTGCCATAGGTGCAGAAAGAAACATGGTCCAAGGGAATTCCCCTTGGATATAGATTAGGTTTGCGCTATTTGCGTCAAGGATCATGACACAGATGAATGTGCATCACTCCCTAGATTGAAAGTTGTATTCAAAGAAGCAGAAGAGGAAACAAAACCATTATATTTGATGGCTCAACGTCGTCATTGGTAGTCCTGGCCTCAAAATACATTACATGACCCTTCCTCTTTCTTTCCTGGACAGTATAATCAACAACAGAATTTTGGTAGCACATGGCAGGGTCAACCATTTACCAATCAAAACTGGTAGCCCCAACATTCCCCACCTATAATTCCTACCTTGCCAAACCAGCCCACCACAAACCCCAACTGGAAAAATCAACCAACTACAAGTTCCAATTGGACCAATTCACAACAACCCACCTCATCCTAGCAAAATTTGAATAATACCTACCCTCCACAATGGCCTAACTCGACTTCCCAAAACCCAAATTGGAACCAGAACTGGCAGCGCCCCATGGGGATGAATAACCAACCTATGGGGATGGCCTCTCAAACCCAAACCCCGTTACAAACTCCACTCCCATTGCCCCAATCACAATTGTGCCCTCGATTACTTGCCCAACCCCACCCAAATCCAAATAACAAACCAACTCATCTCGTCCAGATTATGGAAAGTGGAGAAGGGGAAATCAATCCAGTGGGATGCAATGAACTTCAGTTAAGATCAGGGTGCATAATCTCCCCCGAACAAAATGACGTTCCCCAATAACAGGGGAATGAAAAACAACCAACAATAACACCCTCGACTATGGTAATAACAGAAGAAATCGAGCATGGGGGGAACACAGTCGAATCACAAGACTCTGATAAGGATTCAATTCCCTCCCCTCTGTTCCCCCGAAATACTGATGATAGTGAAACTCACCGTATATCCTGTCTTCGACATTGTAGGGGAACTCAAGAATTTATACATCAAAATTCCACTCCTGCAAGCCCTGTAAGACATACCGATCTATGCAAAGACAATCAAGGAGCTATGTGGGAGGAAGCCCGTCAGAAAAATAAAAAATTCATCATCAACAGTTCATGTAGTGGGAGACTTATCTGATCTATTTTTGGATAGAGAAACACCAATCAAATATGCAGATCCAGGGAACCCCATAGTAACAGTTCATATTCAGGGTTGTTCCTTTCCAAATACCCTAGTTGATTTAGGGGAGGCCATCAATATTCTAACTATGGAAACCTGCAATGCCCTGGGTCTTAAATATTTCGACCCAACCCCGATTATGTTGCAATTGGTCGATCGATCAGTGGTCAAACCACTCAGCACACTACATGATATAGCCATTTCAGTTGATTCTTGGGAATATCCCGCAAATTTTCTCATCATCAACCCAAGAAGTGGACTCGAAGGGCATCCATTGATATTGGGCAGACCATGGCTCGCAACAGTTGATGCGTACATAGGTTTTCGATCGGGTACAATGACAATTTCTAGAGGAGGGGTTACAAGGAATCTCATCTTATATCCTCCAGCCAAACCTAGTCCAATGATCATACACCCGCAATTTCCACCACCATGATATCCAGAGAAGGATTTGTGTGCCCCACTCACGATGGAAGAAGCCCTCAAGCTCAAGAATCAACTAGAGGATGATGTAATCAGTGGGTTTATTAACAACCCAACCGCTGTAAGTAACCCAACATGCCAGATGCTCCAAACTGTTCTAGACTGTGAAGCACAGGGAGACCCACTGGAAGATTTAATGGGACAACAAATTCTGACTACCGCTATTCACAACAACAAATCCGTTGAAATTGCACCAAGGAAGTCTCTGAACATTAATTCCAACCTAGAAGAGAAACAACAACAAAAGCTAATCCAAACCCTCTCTAAATACTAACAAGCTTTTGCCTGGGAGTACTCTGATATGAAAGGTATTGATCCACAGCTCTGCACACACCACATTTATATTGAGAAAGATGTCTGACCTATCTGACAACCACAAAGAAGACTCGACCCCCACCTCAGAGATATTGTTAAAAAAGAGCTGCAAAAGCTGTTGGATGAAGATTTTATATACCCTATCTCAGATAGTCGATGGGTTTCCCCATTAGTCATCGTCCCAAAAAAAAATGGGAAGTGGCGAATCTATGTTGATTACAGGGAGCTAAACAAAGCTACTCAAAAAGACCATTTTCCACTACCCTTCATCGATAAGGTCCTGGATACCTTGGCAGGGAAGAAATTTTTCTCTTTCCTAGACAGTTTCAATGGCTATAATCAGATCCAGATTACCCTAGAAGATCAGGATAAAATGACATTCACATGTCCCTGGGGTACCTTTGCCTACAAAGTATCACCCTTCAGAATTTGTAACACTCCAACTACATTCCAAAGGGCCATTCTGAGCATATTCAGTGATCTGATTAGCGAAGGGCTTGAAGTCTACATGGATGATTTCACCCCGTATGACGACGATTTCGATCAAGCCTTGAATAATCTGGAGAAGGTATTGGAACATTGCATCGCTACCATGTTATGTTTAAGTCATGAAAAATGTCACATGATGATGACAGAAGGTGTGGTATTAGGGAATTACATTTCTGTAGATGGAATTAGAGTAGACCCAACAAAAATTGAGGTAATCCTTAATCTACCTACTCCACACACACAAACTGAGGTACGTAGTTTCCTTGGTGCTTCAGGATACTATCGCAGATTTATGCCAAATTTTTCAAAAATCGTTGGGCCCTTACATGCTTTGACAAGTAATGTAGAATTTCAATGGCCTGACAAATGTGATGTGGCTTTTGCAGGACTCAAGAAATTGATCTCAACAACGCTAGTGTTGAGAGGACCAAATTGGAAAATACCATTTCAAATTTCCAACGACACCTCAGACATTTCCATAGGTGTTGTTCTTGGACAGGAAGAAGAAAAGAAACCCTACGCCATTTATTTCATTAGCAAGAATCTAACTCCAATTGAACTTAATTATACGGTAACAGAGAAAGAGTTTTTAGCTATTATACATGCCATCAATAAATTTCGTCATTATATAACAGGCTACCCAGTTATCCTGTATACTGATCATTCTGCCATTAGATATCTAGCTAATAAACCAATTACTAATGGATAGGTCACTCGATGGTTATTATTATTGAATAAATTTGATATCACCATCAAAGATCAACCCGGGAGAGAAAATATTGTTGCAGACTTCCTGTCCTGCATCCCAAAAACAGATGACTCATTAACAATTGAGGACTAATTCCCAGATGAGCATCTGTTTGCTGTCGACACAAAACCACCTTGGTACGCTGATGTAGCAAATTATCTAACAACAGGAATATTATCGACACATTTATCATCAAAGGAAAGACGACTGATCATCCAGCGTAGAGCACGATTCACTTGGATCAGTGGATATATTTTCCACACAGGAGTTGATCTCCAGAACTGGTGATGTGTACGAGAGGACAAAATCTACGACATACTGAAAGCAAGACATGACGAGACCTGTGGGGGGAATTTTGTAGACCATAGGACTGGACACAAAATCTTACATATGGGCTATTATTGGCCCTCAATATTCAGATATGCCAAGAAATATGTTCAGACATGCGACAACTGTCAGTGGATGGGGAAACCAGGTCAGGTTGATGAAATGCCCTTGAAAACACAAGTAGTCATCAAACCATTTGAACGATGGGCACTGGACTTCGTCGGCCCCTTTAATCCAAATTCAAATCAAAAGGCCTATATTCTCATTGCAAAGGACTACATGACCAAATGGGTAGAGGCGGAAGCTTTACCAAATGCAACAAAAGAAGTAGTCATCAAATTCCTTTTCAAATTGTTTGTATGGTATGGACTACCCAGAGAAATAATTACTAATGGAGGGTCACAATTTACATGCCATAGAATCACCTCCACCCTGGACAACTATCACATTAAGCACATAGTTACTTCTCCAAACCACCCACAAGAAAACAAGCAAGTAGAAAGCACCAATAAGGTCCTAGAGGCAATCCTGATGAAGATTGTCTCAACAAACCGACATAATTGGGCTACTGAGCTCCCAAATGCCTTATGGGATTATTGTACAACCTGACATAACACCACTGGCTACTCTCCTTACCATCTAGTCTATGGTAAAGAACCCATCTTCCCATTTGAATTCGAGATCAAGACCCTAAGAATGACCCAAGAAATTGGACTAAATCTTACAGAAGCACATAAACGATGCCTTCAGCAACTCAACAAATTAGATGAAGCACTCTTGTCTGTTGTGGAGTGCACAACTATTATCCAGTGATAGAGAGCAACCTGGCATAGCAAGAATATCAATAAGAAATCATTCAAGAAAGGTGATTGGGCACTCCTCTATGATTCCAAATTTCAGGACTTTCCTGGGAAATTACAGACATGATGGCTAGGGCCATATGAATTTAATGGAGTCCATGATAATGGCATGGTTACTTTGAGCACCATCGATGGGTCTGGATCACACTTTCTGGTCAATGGACACCGACTGCGACTTTACCACCAGCCACCTTCAAAAGATTCTTTCTATCAAGAATTAAGTAAAGACCCTACGGTGCAGATTTTGGCTGGCTGGGAAGATAACCCAGCCACCCCAACTCCATAAATGATGTATTTTGTTTATACTGTACATAGTTTTCCAACTGAGTGGTTATTTTTTCTTTGTTTTATAAAAAGTCATCTAGGAAACAAGAATTAGGAAAGATAACTACAATTAGCACCTTTTTCAATTCCATACTCTCGTTTTGTCTTATCACACAGACTCTATCTTTTACATGTTCATGACGATTATTTTCCTTTTTCGTGTGTCTGTTGTTCCTTTTTGAATAAAATAACTATTGTTCCTTTTCGAGCAACTGTTGTTCCTTTTTTGCGCGCCTGCTGCTCCTTTCGAATGGAACAACTGTTGTTCCTTTTCACGTGCCTGTTGTTCCTTTTTGAACGGAACAACTGTTGTTCCTTTTTCGCATGCCTGCTGCTCCTTTCGAATGGAACAAATGTTGTTCCTTTTCGCGTGCCTACTGTTACATTTTGAATGAAACAACTGTTGTTCCTTTTCGTGCGCCTGCTGCTCCTTTCAAACAGAACAACTGATGTTCCTTTTTCGCACACCTGTTGTTCATTTTTTTGAACGGAACAACTGTTGTTCCTTTTCACATGATTTTTGTTCCCTTCTTTACTGTTCAAACACTAGCCATTCCTCCGTAAGTGCAGCTTTCATCAAATAATTTTCACTAGCACTGTTTCTAATCGTCATTACAACGATCTGTCATTATTTTTTGGATGGTCCCTCACACCTTATCAAAAAACATTTCATGGAATAATCTCTCTGAAATATCTTAAACCTCGTTCATAATCAATCGCCACCATAAGTTGTTTCTTTCCCTTATATATACAAATATACATGAATGATATTCTGCCTCTATATTATAAGGAGTCTTCAACACACTTTTACTTGGCATCTTTACACTTCCTTATACCATCCCTTACTCTTAAGGAGTAGATGAGCCTCCCTTAATAAATAAGTAAGTAAATAAATAAATTTTCCCATAAACAATGGGGGGTCTCATCACAAGCCAACCTACCACGATCATAGGATACTAACATAAGTGACATTCCCACTATGGCTACCACACCAGGGTAATGGCCTTTGACACTTTCTTTTGTCAAAGGACAAGAAGTCTCATCATGAGCTAGCTTGTTCACTTAAGTTAGAATCTAGTGAGTGGCATTATCATCATCTGGCTACCAAACCAGGATAATGGTCTTCTTGGGAAAAAATAATTCAAATATTTATTAAGAAAAGATACAAACAAATAAAGATACACAATAAAAACCTTTTTCATAAAGAATGGGGGATCTCATCATGATCCAACCTACCACGATCATAGGATACTAACGTAAGTGACATTCCCACTATGGCTACCACACCAGGGCAATGGCCTTTGACATTTTATTTTGTCAAAGGACAAGAGGTCTCACCATGAGCTGGCTTGTTCACTTAAGTTATAATCTAGTGAGTGACATTATCATCATCTAGCTACCAAACTAGGAAAATGGTCTTTTTGGAAAAAGATGATTCACATGTGTATTAAGGATACAGGCTCATATAAGGGTTAAAAGGAAACCCCGGCAAGGATATGGATGCCTGCAGGCAATAGCAACTCTGCCTATGGTATGGAAGATTATCTCAAAATACCAAGTTTCTGCGTGTTTCTAGATCTCCTTTACTTAAATAATGAGGCTATCATATCAGTTATACTCAATCACCAAGAAAAGTAACAATATTATGCTATGTGGAATATTAAATAAATAAAATGAATAGATTTAATTTATTTTTGATTGATTTATCCATAAATCATTTTTTGAACATAGGTGTAATAAATTTACAAATTCCACACATCAAACAGACTATCGTTTAAATGATTTTTGGTGGCATGTGTTTTTTTTTTTTGAAAATTATATATGATTAGTCCCTATTGGTGGCGACAACACAATCATTACCTCTCACCCGAAAATACATGCACTCATTACTTCTGCCTACACTGATGGTCGAGGATGACCTCTAAATTAATAAGGGGGTATTATCGACACACTTCCCAACTAGATGTAATGATTCTAGTAAATACGAAACCCACGTCTTTATACATTTGTTGTCGCTGATATTTTCTATTTTTGGTATCTGCTTCTCCAATTCTGGTCTAACCAAATTTGTAAACAGGAATGACAATCGTTCTTTATTTTTCACAGAAATATGGGTGGTAGAAGTGTGTGCATAGAGCCGACATTACTCCGGGTTACAGAATAGGCAAGAGAAATCCTACATCGCCTAGGGTGGACCAAGTACTTCAACCGCTTGCAAGGATATGACACAAACGTCACGCTTGAATTCTTTCAAAACCTGCAAGGACAAATCTCTATGATGCAAGGCATACAAATCTCAGTTACCCCAAAAATCGTAGCAGAAGTCACAGGCCTCCCTAACACAGGCATTCAATGGATAGGGAAATACACGAAGCTGAGGGAAGCTGTGGATGGAATCTTTCATAGAACTTGGGGAAGAATTGGATAAAAATGGAAAGGGACTTAATCCTAGTACCCTCAGTGAACCATGGAAGGAACTGGTGGGGATAGTTCAACGGTACATCACCTGCGATGGACGATACGACATAATTCGACCTCACCATCTCAAATTGTTGGCAGCCTTGAAGCAACAGTTAGTACTTAATCTACCTTTCTTCCTGAATACGATACTACATGAAGTTTCCTTAAGAACACAAAAGTCCAAGGATCATGTTACTATTATTAGCCACCACATATTAGTTAAACTAATAGTGGATAAAGCATTGAGTCAAACTCAGTTGAATTGGGAGAATCTGATTGAGGCCAATAGACATCCACAACTGGAGCACGCAACTACCACCCAAAGAGAAATTCCACCACCTCAAACCGAAGTTGAAGCAGACCCTGCTCAAATCACTGAGGCCCAAACCTCACAGACACAAGAATTAACAAAAAGGAAGAAGAGAACAATGGCTACTCCTAGATCCCCCCCTAGGACAAGGAAGAGAAGTAGACAAACTCAGGAAACAACTGAAGCAATTCAGGATGCAACAAAGCACCCTGAAGAACTTCAAAATTTCATAGAACAACCTCTACAGGAAAATGTTCAAGCAATTAAGAAAGTAGAGCAAACAATACAAAAGGATAATCAAGGAGACACCCAACCTGCAGTAGAGCACCTGACAAGACACTTTTTGAAGACCTATGAGATAGAAATAGATTAGGTTTTGGGGAACTTAGGAACCTTAACTGACAGAGATGAAAATAATCTGGAAAAGACCCAGAATCGACCTCCTCTTCAAAACCAGCTGAAGACTTTCCTAATATTGAAATGTCTTTTCCAGAAGACACATCACATGAGGAATTTGTTTTTGAAATGAGAGACCCTCTTGGACAACTAGAGCACTTGGAAGGAACAGAGGGACAGCCATTTACTGGCCAGAACGAAGAAGACCTTGAGATCCCTCATAAACAGAAATCAACCAAAATCCAGAAACAAATTAGAAAATTAAAGAAAGAAAACAAATTGTTGAAGAAAAAGGCTAAGAGGAATGAGGTATTAAAGAAAAAGGTAGGAAAACTCAAGGAGATTATCAAGGAATTGAGGAAACAATTAGAACTAGAAGACAAGATCCATAGAAGAAAGAAAAACAAAAGGGGCAGAATGCAAGGAAGAAACCCTCTTCCTAAGAAAGTAGTTAGTACAAATTCTGTAGGGATACAGACAGACCCGGAGGAATTAGTGGTAAAAGAAGCAGTAGTTCAGGATGAAGATGTAATTCCTGTAGAAACACAAGAGATGTTTGATGTTGAGATACATACAGACACTTCAATTTTAGAGGAAACAACTCAACTCTTTGAGAAGAATGCTACTATTAGCAGACTGGAGGAAGAACTACTGCAGTCTCAACAAACCCTGATTCAAAACAGAGGCGAATTATTGACTATAACAGAGAAGTCCTAGGAACATATTACTATCATGAATAGACTGGAAGCAGAGCTTGCACAGACCCAGTAAGCATTATTTCTTTCCAGAGAAGAAATGAATGAATATTAAGCATCCCAATCTCAGGCACAGGGTGCCATCATTGATAAGCTAAAAGAAGATTTGGGACAAGACCAACAAGAATTAACTCAATCCAGGGAAGATATGAGTGCTATGGAGGAATACCAAGCATCTCAATCTCAAGCACAAAGTGTCACCATCGATAGACTAAAAGAAGAACTTACATAATCCCAGCAAGCATTGGTCCAACACCAACATGGAATGGTAACTAGGATTGAATATCAAAGGATTGTTAAAGAATTGAAGGACATGACAACAACAGAGGGTGAAACCTATGCCGTGCTCACCAGATCCCAAGAGAAGATAAAAAAGGTGCAAACCCAATTGGAAAAAGATTTGGAGAAAATCAAATAGATCTGTGATGTCTACTTTGATGCCATCTATTGCAGATCCCCTGCCACTAATTATGTTTTATTCTTGCTGGAACGATATCTATTGTTGAGAGTGAAGGCCATCAGAGCAGGTAAACCCATTTTATTTGCCACTGTACCAGAATTTATTTCATGTTTCAAAGATCAGGAAGAGAAGGTAGAATACCTTCTGTGTGAATTATATTTCCACAATTTCATTTTGGAAGAAGATAGAGGAGACAACCCCGGTCCCTTCATAGGGGACATACAGTTCCAGGAATTCTTGTCCTTTACTAGGAACCAGGTCAAATGGGGTAAGGCTCACAAAATGTTCATAAAGAGGGAAATTGTTTTAGATATTTGGATTAGAGGAGAGCCTCCAAAATCCTTCCCAGCCATCATGCGACATAATACCTTCATGAAAAGGGAGGGGGTTGTGAAATCATTGGCTCCTATCCATTTACAGGTCATCCATTCAGGTATCACATATTTTAGAGAACTCAAGGAAGAAGCTCTTTCTGCTTCCAAGCTAAGATGGGATTCATCCTCCGATGAGGTTAAAAGTAGAGAGCCCTTTGGATTTAGGAATTTCTTTGCAGAAACCTCCAGAGTGGAAAGGTATTCTAGAATACTCTAGGAGGAAGGACCTGTTTGGATGGGATGCAGGTATAACCCCCCTGTCATCTGGTTTCCTCCAGAAACTTACCAGAGGAATTATCAAATTAATAAAAAGAGACAGAACTCCACTTTTGATGAAATCAAAAGAAACAATGGTTTCAGGAGACCTGGTGAACCAACTTTTCCTCCCTACAGTATAACTTCTTTACATGTAAGATTCCAGCTTGCATGAGGACATGCAAGAAGGTAAGCTGGGGGGTATGTTGGGTTATGGAAAAGGTATAAATATCTTCCTTTTCCCCACAGTTCATGATATGATTTTGATTGATTATTCAGATAGTTAGGGATAAATATGAGAGAACATGATTAATATGTCTATTAGGGTTGTTATTGAAGTTTTATTAAATAGATTCTAAATTACTATTGGAATGGTTTGATTTTGTTTCATAATTGGATAAATAACTGTCAACGATAACCAAAGAGATCTTGGCTATGTGCAAGCTATTGGAGGTTGAAGAATTTTTAGGCGCAAAGAAGTTTTGAAGATAATGCATTTTCTATATTGTAACTTTATAATAGTAAAGAAATCCTGAGGATCTTTCGATCCTCAGGATAGCTTGATTTACCCAAATTATTGTAATATATAAGAGGGTAATAGATCCAGGAAAAAGGAGAACAAAAACGCATTCAAGTATTTAGATTCAGAATTGCTCTGCGCAAGAAAATTTTGTAAATGTTTCACCAGCTATGGAATCAATGAAAGTTTTGAGTGTTTCTACAATTTCTGTGTTTTGAGTTTCTCGTAGCAGTACTTCTAAAGACCGAGGGCCCAGTATGAAGGAGCTACTGTCTCGTTCTGTAATTGTATTAGTTCAAAGTTTGATTTTTATTTTGTGATTCAGATCTCTTTTACAATAGCCAAGGATAAATACATAAGTGTGTTAATGATTTTATGATTATTTGCATATAGAAGACAAAAATTTCCCTCAAGTATTAATGATTGTCGTTACAATTTCCATTTCTGAAGTTGTTGCTTGATAGTTCCTCACATTTTCATATGTGTTGTTCCATTTCCTTAGATTTACGATTGTTGTTCCTTTCGGTTAAAGTTACAATAGTTGTTCCTTTCAGTAAAAGTTACATTAGTTGTCCCTTCCGACTAGATTACAATTGTTTTTTCTTTCTGTAGATAGAGTAATTCATTATTTCCTTTCTAGTAATCATAATTCATAATTGATAGTTAATTCTCCAAGTCCTCACTTAGATTCAATTACTGCTTTTTAGTTAAGAGAATTCAATAGATTGATTAGTTCGTTTCCACTTTATAACATCTTAGTAATCAGATTTCAATTCCATTAGTTCTTAGAATATTTGGTGAATGTTTGAGGAACTTGATTGTTGATGAACTCGTATTTCGTTTAGCTACACGATTTTAGGCTACCTGCATAGACTTTGTTGATATTCTTGAGATAAAAGACGAATCTCCGGGTTGATAAATTAATGTTAAACTAAGGTTGTTTTTAGGACATCTTTAGACACCAACACAATGTTTACCTTATGAGCAATTGAATGGTGGTTTAAAGCATTTATTAATGAAGTGTTGATTGGTTGCATTGAATGCCACATCGTTCCAATATTTATTGGTGAAGTGTTATATCTTTTCATATGCTATTGATAAACATTGACTTCGTCAACATTTATTGCTAAATTGCTTATATATAGTTATCAAATAGTCTTATAAAGTACTAACACATTGAAATATGGCTTGCATATATCCTTTTTGTTGTTGTCTTGTTCCAGGTAGGTGTTCTTCATTGGGGATTTACTTTATTATTACATGTTTATCCAGGACTTTCTGTTTGGGTGGTGACTTGTGAAGGGGGGAAACCTCATCTTGGTCTTATTATCCTTCTGCCATTTCAAAACCCCAAGTTACCGGGGACATCTCCCCTGGGCCTATCCTCCCTGACTAGAAAGAACCTCCCCATTGTGGTGACATTGGGTGGGGAAGGTTCTTGTTTCACCAGTTTGACCTACTACTCCTTATCCTTTCTTGTGTCTATAAACTATGCGGTAACATTTTGGAGCCGCTGCCGGGGAACACTGAGTCGATTCTCCTCAAACAAGAAATCTGTTTCGGTAAGCCTTGCCTCAGAGCATTATCTTACAAGCTTACCTGGCGACTCCACTAGGGTGTTTTCCCTTATCCTTTGATAGTTTCAGGAAAATTATCCGGCGACTCCACTAATTTTTTCAGGGTGCCACCCTACTCTCAAAATCTATGATATTTCCAAGTTATGGGATCATAGCACACTGGGAACAAATGTATCCAAGTATTGATTTCAAAAAATTTCAAGGATACCCAAATTACTTTGATACAAAATGGCTAAACAACTCTCCAACATTTTTGGGCCTCCCAACTCCTCACATCGTAATTTTTTTGGAGTATTTGAGTGAGATAAAGTTGGGAGGAGAGGATGCTCTTATAAAATTATTCATACTCACTTTTCCATCCTACTTGCAAGATCGGTTTAAGAGTTTTTGCGAAGACAGGGGTATATCATGTTTCATACACCTCATCAATAGGTTCATTGGCCTTACCAAACCATGTTGCCAAACGTATGAAGATGCCCTTCATAATCTCACAATAGCCTTGGAAGATGGGGGATTCACTATTGAGATTGTGGTAAATCTTAGAAATGCTTATCATGTTCAAAATCAAGAACCCTATAATGTGAAAAAAGAGATCCATGAAGAATGTTGTCAACCCCTTGAAAAGGAGAAGGATTTTTCCCATGATTCAATAAAGTGTTGTGAAGACATGAATAAAGAACCGAATTGTGAGGATGAAGCACCAGTAACCTCTCCTCAGCCTGATGAATCCCTCCAAGATCCTATCCCTCCTGCACAAGATGAAAAGAATGAGGTAAGTCATTTTCCTTTCTAGTTTTTTGATGATACCTTGTTCTATGACTCAGAGAGTGAAGATGAAATGGAACTGTTGGACAAGCTTGATCCTCTATGTATCAAGACTGAATATGTGGAGGCAGATATTCCACTTGATGAAGTTATTCGAACACTTGAAGCTCCTACATAGAAGGATTAAACAAGTTGAGTTATTTTAGAACTTTCAATGATTCTTTATTTTATTATGTAGAGAGAAAATAAGTATCAGATGTTTTAACCCCTTCATGTTATGATGAATATAATGACTTTGTTGATAATTTTGATGAATTCATACATGTCAGGAAACATGGATGGGATATGATTAGATATGATGGCAATCCCATGTACGACATTGATGGTCCTTTCCAAAGGTTTCCTTTGCATTTATCACATGAAGTTACTAATAATTTTGACATCTGGCAACAAGAACCTGACCTTATTTAGACACCCAGGGATGACCTAATGCTATGCTCTCTGATTAATTTTCGGTCATACCTTGAGGACTTTGATGACTATCCATCTGAGAACTTAGATTTATCCTATGAAAAAAGTTATCAACCAACGTTAGGCTCATATATTGATAAAACTGAGGAAGTTACTTCCCTGAAGAAGGATACTTCTGATAAGATTTTCCACCCCCCTTTGATCACTTTACCTCCCTATGTCACCGAAGGTGTGGTTTGGAAACATGTCCCTTATCCCAAGTCTCCTGTAAGGAAAAACCTCATTCTGGATTTTAGGGGAAAGTTGAGTGCCTCAAGAAGAAGATTATTATCACAGTTTTCCAACCTCCCCTTTAGGAATGGTCAGTCATCCTTTCAGTTTTTGCTAATCCCAACATTCCAGCCAACAGGTAAGTACAGGTAAGAAGTTTTCTTTCATCTTCTTACTCATTGATTGCTTTATTTTAGTATATATATATATATGTATGCTGGGGTGGCATTACCACCGCAATTTTGTTACTGAAACTTCTATCGAGATTGAGTAGGTCTACAGGTTATGCCAGAGATGCTGAGGTTCTCATGCGCTCTACAGTGAGCACATGTCCTCGAGTTGGAGCCAGATGTTATCCCCGCCTTTTAGGGATAACTAGGAGATCATGTCTTGAGGCCCACAGGTCCTAGACATGGAGTACCGAGAGAAGGATTGACCTGAGCATGGCCCTAGAGGGCCCATCCTTTTCTTCTTCCATCAACTTTGTTTTGTCAGCAGCAACAACATCCATCACCATCGGCTTGGTCTTGTATTAGAAGAGGTTCTTGCTCCATGAGGTAATTATTCCAGGTATCATGGTATGTGTCACTTTTGATCATTGAAACCTTAAAATATATGCATCTGATTCCTTTTATCTCTAACAACTGCTTGGATCTTACATTTTCCCACTTGACCATGCTTGGGGGAATTGACAGGGTGCCCTAGAAATCCTGTGCCCATAGGTTTTGGTTTGCAACTAGGGCATTTATGAAAAGCCATCGTCTGCTCCCATCATAACACCATTGTTTCATCTTATCTCCCACTGATTTATCCCATTCCCCTTGTCCAAGCATTGGGTTGACCTATTTTCAGGGTTGCATCTTATCTCATGGGAAGAACTGGATAAAGGCCCAGAAAGTAAAAGCAGCTGGTAAAAGACAAAATCCTAGAAATAAAACCTTGATATGCTTCGCCTAGGGATCCCTGAGAAGGCCGTAAAAGGCCTCTCAGTAAGAAATAAGAGGGACCCGGAAAATAACAAAACAAGACCTAGTCAGAGGATAGGGGGTCTCATCACGAGCCAACCTATTAGGTCCATGGGTACCTTGCAGTATGACATTTCCACCATCTGGTTACCATGCCAGGGTAGTTACATTTGGTTGCATGGACAAGGGAAAGGGGGTCTCATCATGAGCCAGACTTCTCATCTCTATAAAAGTACTTGTGGGTACCACTGTCAGCTCTGGTCACCAAGCCAAGGCAGTGTCCCCTGGTTAGTTCTTGAATAAAAAGAAAAAGAAGAAGAAAATCAAATAAAAGAATAAAGCAAGAAAATAAATAAAGGCAAGAATGGGCTTGGAAAAAATGCATCCATGACAGGTACATCTCGCCTTCTACAAAGGCACCCATAGGTAACATTTATGCATCCTTACCCCTCACTGCACCCACATGTTTGGACATCCCCTAGACACATCACCTCACTTACATGGCTTGGATGAGATCTTCCTGGAAACTTTCCTTCTCTTGTGGACACTAGCCCAATAGGATGCCTTGGCCTTTTCTCCAATCTTGTATTGTAGGCTTTTGTAATGTCTTGGAGCTATTGATGATGTATTAGGCATTTTATGCATATGTTAAATAATATTGAATATGAAATGTGATTGACATTGCTATGATCCCTGTGACTGATGAGCCCATGGAGAGCGTAGATTTTGATGTGTAGGACCATGCCTAATGGAAAGGTACCATTTGGACCGATACACATGGGGAGATGACCAGTTCGGACCTCCATGGGGATGAAGAGCCCACCAGATGGATGTTGAGACCCCATCAAGGGGCAGAGACAGGATGGAAATGGGTCAGGGCCTTTGCACCGGAGATGAAGAGGTCGTTCCATCATGGGTACTTTTGTTGAGCTGGACCTAGGGGGATTGACCCACTTGCAGTGGAACGTTGGCTCCGAGACAGATGGAATGGGTCGGCCTTGCACCTGAGATGAAGAGTAAGGTCGCTCCATCATGGGTGGTACTTTTGTTGAGCCGACCTGGGGATTGACTCCACTTGGTGCTGGAACGCTGGGTTCCAGATGACCCGTAGACATCACCAGAGGTTTATGACAATCATCATGAGACATGGCGATGGGATGTATGAGCATATGGCAGATGGACAGGGTGGTTGGCACAGGTGGCAGTTTGGAAGAGCCTAAGGAGGGCTAACATTTTTCTTCCGGATGCTTCACTGGCCCTAGAAAGGGATAAGGTCTCCCTCAGAGGGGCTTGACAACTCACCTTTTACTTGATTAGGGTTTTACTTAGCATTTAATGTCAAAACAATATCATTTTTGGTATTATGGCCTTGTCGACCTTTTTATGACCTAAAAAGTAAATTAGGTCATTGATAAACTATATATTGAGGGTTTTCACTCTCATTTTTATCATCATATTTCACTCACCACTTGGTGAGGTCTTAAATTTGTGCCCTACTTTAGGGTTTTGGCTGATTTAGTGAGGTGCACTTGTTGAAGGAATATTCTCTTGGCATTTTTTGGCATTTCTCTTGATGGAAGGTGTTACAACTAGGGTTTGCGATGATGTTTCTTGGTGAAATGTAAGTGAAATTCTACAAATATTCTTAATTGAATGGTTGTATTGTTATTAATTTCATTTATTATTATAAATTTGTTGCATAAACCCTAGGTGACAAGCACACATAATTGGTCCTTGTCTCTTGTCCCTATCAAGATTTCTAGTCCTTTTGTTTGTTGAAGTGATATAGAGCCTTGCCATAGCAACACTCTATTCTTTCATGCTGAAGAGGATTGAGCCTAGCCTTAGCTATACTCATTTTTCCCTTCTTCATATGCTACTTGTACTTTCTAGAGCTCAATAAGGAGGAGACATCCCAGGCCTAGGTTATCTACACTTAGGGCCGTTTTCTTCTAGGGTTTGATGATAGAGCCTTGATGTAGCAACACTCTCCCTCATTTGAATCTCCTGTCTTGAATTTATCTTCATGCTAGCTATTTTTCCATCTACGGAAGGAGGTGAGAGCACGAGGCCTTTCCATAGCAACAATGGAGTGAGCCTCTCTCCCCTACGGTTTTGTCTCTGAGGCCCTGCCATAGTAGCACTTCAGAGCTCTTCCCTCTAGTCCTTAGCCATCCTCCTTCAACTCTTGCGTCCTTCATTATTGATTCCATTTAACCCTAAAGGCATTGATCTAAGACCTCAAGCATTGAAGTAGAACCTGATCTAAACACTCTCAAACCTTTTGAATTGAAACCCTAGCTACATTAACCCTATCTCTAGCTAACCCTACTAACCCTAAGTTGTTGACATCATCATTGAATATTTCATCTTTAATACAACAACGTTTACCTTATGAGAAATTGAATGGTGGTTTAAAGCATTTATTAATGAAGTGTTGATTGGTTACATTGAATGCCACATTGTTCCAATATTTGTTGGTGAAGTGTTATATCTTTTCATATGCTATTGATAAACATTGACTTCGTCAACATTTATCACTAAATTGCTTATATATAGTTATCAGATAGTCTTATAAAGTACTAACCCATTGAAATATAGCTTGCATATATCCGTTTTGTTGTTGTCTTGTTCCAGGCAGGTGTTATTCATTGGGGATTTACTTTATTATTGGTTGTTTAGCCGAGACTTTTTGTTTGGGTTGTGACTTGTGAAGGGGGGAAACCTCATGTTGGTCTTATTGGCCTTCTACCTCTTCAAAACCCCAGGTTACTGGGGACGTCTCCCTTAGGCCTATTCTCCCTAAATAGAAAGAACCTCCCCATTGTGGTGACATTGGGTGGGGAAGGTTGTTGTTCCTCCAGTTTGACCTACTACTCCTTAGCCTTTCTTGTGTCTACAAACTGTGCGGTAACATTTTGGCGCCGTTGTCGGGGAACACTGAGTCGATTCTCCTCAAATGAAAAATCTTTTTCAGTAAGCCTTTCCTCAGAGCCTTATCTTACAAGCTTACCTGGTGACTCCACTAGGGTGTTTTCCCTTATCCTTTGATAGTTTCAGGAAAATTATCTGGCGACTCCACTTATTTTTTCAAGGTGCCACCCTACTCTCAAAATCTGTGATATTTCCAAGTTATGGGATCATGGAACATTGGAAACAAATGTATCCGAGTATTGATTTTAGAAGTTTTCAAGGATACCCAAATTACTTTGATACAAAATGGCTAAAAAACTCTCCAACGTTTTTGGGCCTCCCAACTCCTCACATTGTAATTTTTTTGGAGTATTTGAGCCAGATAAAGTTGGGAGGAGAGGATGCTCTTATAAAATTATTCATACTCACTCTGCCATCCTACTTGCAGGATCGGTTTAAGAGTTGTTTCGAAGATAGGGTTATGTCATCTTTCATACAACTCATCAATAGGTTCATTGACCTTACCAAACTATGTTGCCAAACGTATGAAGATGCCCTTCATAATCTCACAATAGCCTTGGAAAATGGGGGTTTCACTACTGAGATTGTGGCAGATCTCAGAAATGCTTATCATGTTCAAAATCAAGAACCCTCTAATGTGAAAAAAGAGATCCATGAAGAATGTTGTCAACCCCTTGAAAAGGAGCAGAGTTTTTCCCATGATTCAATAGAGTGTTGTGAAGACGTGAATAAAGAAGTTAATTGTGAGGATGAAGCACCAGTAACTGCTCCTCAACCTGATGAATCCCTCCAAGATCCTATCCCTCCTACACAAGATTAAAAGAATGAGGCAAGTCATTTTCCTTTCCAGTTTTTTGATGATACCTTGTTCTATGACTCAGAGAGTGAAGAGGAAATGGAACCCTTGGACAAGCTTGATCCTGTATGTCTCGAGATTGAAGATGTGGAGGTATATCTTCCACTTGATGAAGTTATCTGAACACTTGAAGCACCTGCATAGGAAGGATTAAACAAGGTGAGTTATTTTTGAACTTTCAATGATTCTTTATTTTATGATGTAGAGAGCAAAGAAGTATCAGATGTTTTAACCCCTTCATGTTATGATGAAGATATCGACTTTGTTGATAATTTTTATGAATTCATATAGGTCGGGAAACGTGGATGGGATATGATTAGATATGATGGAAATCCCATGTACGACATTGATGGTCCTTTCCAAAGGTTTCCTTTGCATTTATCACATGAAGTTACTAATAATTTTGACATCTGGCAACAAGAACCTGACCTTATTCAGACACCCATGGATGACATAATGCTATGCTCTCTGATTAATTTTCGGTCATACCTTGAGGACTTTGATGACTATCCATTTGAGCACTTAGATTTATCCTATGAATTTTTTTATCTACCAACGTTATGCTCAGATATTGATAAAAATGAGGAAGTTACTTCCCTAAAGAAGAATACTTGTGATAAGATTTTCCACCCCCCTTTGATCAATTTACCTCCCTATGTCACTGAAGGTGTGGTTTGGAAACATATCCCTTATCCCAAGTCTCCTGTAAGGAAAAAACTCATTCTGGATTTTAGGGGAAAGTTGAGTGCCTCAAGAAGAAGCCTATTATCACAGTTTTCCAACCTCCCCTTAAGGAATGGCCAGTCATCCTTTCAGTCTTTTCTAATCCCTCCTCAGGCCTCAAGTTGTGAAGACGTCCAAGGTAGCCAGCATTCATATTCCTCGAGTTAGTCTCCTAGACCTTTGAATTTTCACAATCCTTTCCTGAGATGGATTGAGCACTCTCCTGAGAGTATGTATTGGGATCACTTTTTCCCTCTCACCCGCCTCCATGAGTTAGACTTTGATATTTCCGATGATATGATATATATTCTAACACATGAAGTTTTTGTGCTTGATTTATCACTATTTTGGTTTATGAGGAAGCACAAAGGCAGGTATTGAGGAACGTTGTTGGATTGGCTTCACTGGTTGTTTGACTACACCCAACATTCTAGCCAAGAGGTAAGTACAGGTAAGAAGTTTTCTTTAATCTTCTTACTCATTGATTGCTTTATTTTAGTATATATATATCTATGTACGCTGGGGTGGCATTACCACACCAATTTTGTTACTGATACTTCTATCGATATTGAGAAGGTCTATAGGTTATGCCAGAGATGTTGACATTCTCATGCACTCTACGGTGAGCACATGTCCCTGAGTTGGAGCCAGATGTTATCCCCGCCTTTTAGGGATAACTAGGAGATCATATCTCGAGGCCCATAGGTCCTAGACATGGATTACCGAGAGCAAGAATTACTGAGCATGGCCCTAGAGGGCCCATCCTTTTCTTCTTCCGTCAGCTTTGTCTTGTCGGCAACAACAACATCCATCACCATCGGCTTAGTCTTGTATCAGAAGAGGTTCTTCCTCCATGAGGTAATTGCTTCAGGTATCATGGTATGTGTCACTTTTTATCATTGAAACCTTTAAATATATGCATCTGATTCCTTTTATCTCTAACAAATTCTTGGATCTTACATTTTCCCGCTTGACCACGCTTGGGGGAATTGAAAAGGTGCCCTAGAAAACATGTGCCCATTGGTTTTGGTTTTCCACTAGGGAATTTCTGAAAAGCCATCATCCGCTCCCATCATAGCACCACTATTTCATCTTATCTCCTGCTCATTTTTCCCATTCCCCTTGTTCGAGCATTATGTTGACATATTTGCAGGGTTGCATCTTATCTCGTGGGAAGAAGGGGATAAAGGCCCAGAAGGTAAAAGCAGCTGGTAAAAGACAAAATCCTAGAAATAAAACCTCGAGATGCTTCACCCAGGGATCCTCGAGAAGGCAGTAAAAAGCCTCTCAGCAAGAAACAAGAGGGACCCGAAAAATAACAAAACAAGACCTAGTTAGAGGATAGGGGGTCTCATAATGAGCCAGCCTATTTGGTCCATTGGTACCTAGCAGTATGACATTTCCACCATCTAGTTACCATGTGAGGGCAGTGACCTCTGGTTGCATGGACAAGGGAAAGGGGGTCTCATCACGAGCCAACCTTCTCATCTCTGTAAAAGTACTTGTGGGTAACTTTGTCAGCTCTAGTCACCATACCAAGGCAGTATCCCCTAGTTAATTCTTGAATAAAAAGAAAAAAAAGAAGAAAAGAAAATAAAAGAATAAAGCAAGAAAAGA
>SNQJ01S0051405.1:15211-42016 GCA_010110895.2 Picea sitchensis | reverse complement strand
ATCTGCATGCAAAGTCTGAACTCTATTTGCTAGTCTGTAGGGTGTTTTTCCCCAACAACACCAGGGTGCCTTACATAAGGCACATTATGCATTTCATTCAAAATCATAAGTTTCAAGTCCTAGACATTAGGTACATAAATTCTATTCTTGTACAGACGTGTTTCGTCAGTTTCCAATTTATAATTCTCCACTTTCTATGGCATCTTACCTTGTTGTAACTTTGCTACCAAATCCCTATACTGCAAATCTACATTTGTAGCTTCCAAAATTCTTCCCTTAATGTCAGTTCAGTACATGCTAATGGTTGTAGCATGTAATTCATGCACTCTCTTGCTGAGTGCATCACCCACTTTATTCTCTTTCCCTTTTATATGCTTGATATCAAAATCATAATCAAAGAGAAACTCCAACCACCTACTTTTCCTAGATTTCAAGGTTTGTTGATAAAACAAATATTTCAAACCACTGTGGTCTGTTCTAAGTTCGAACCTCTTCCCATGAGGTAATTCCTCCATTTATTTAGAGAATGTACTATGGCTACCAACTCTAAATCATGAGTTTCATAGTTCCTTCCATGCTCTTTCAACTTTTTGGATTCATAATAGATTACAAATCCATTCTGAATGAGGACTCCTCCTAGTCCTTCTTTTCATGCATCTGTGCACACCATGAAATATTCATTTGTATCTGCAATCCTTAGGATTGTTTCACTGGTTAATAGTTGCTTCAATTGTTGGAAGCTTCTGACATAATCCTCTATCCACTGAAACTTCTTCTCCTTCCTTTGTAAGGAAGTGATAGGGTAAGCTATCCTTGAAAACCCCACGATAAAACTTTTGCAATAACAATCTAGACCCATAAAGGATCCAAATTTTATCACGTTCTTTGGCACTAACCATTCTCTGATGGCCTCAATCTTCTCAGGATCTACAACTATCCCATCATTCGAAATAATATGCCCCAAGTAATGGATCTGCTCCTGATAAAACGAACACTTTCTCAACTTCGCATACAATTGGTGTTCTCTTAGCACCTGCAACACAATCCTTAGATGTCATTCATGCTATTCCTTCGACTTGGAATACACCAGAATGTCATCCAGGAAGACTATGACAAACTTGTCTAGATAGTCCCTGAATACACCATTCATTAGGCACATAAAAACAACAGGTGCATTTGACAACCCAATAGCACCCCTGTGAATTTGTAATGACCATACCTTGTTCTGAAGGTGGTCTTGCTAATGTCTTCATCCTTTATCCTTACCTGGTGATATCCTAACCTGAGATCTATCTTTGAAAATATCTTCGCATCCTTCAACTGATCAAAGAGGTCATCAATTCTCGGTAGAGGATATTTGTTCTTTACAGTTACTTTGTTCAACTATCTAGAATCGATACACAATCTCAACGTCCCATCCTTATTCTTCATGAACACGACTACAAAACCCCAAGGTGTCACAATTGGGTGTATATACCCCTTCTTCAAAGGATCTTTAAGCTGCAATTGCAGTTCTTTCATCTCTGGCATACTCATTCTATAAGGAGCTTTTGACATTAGAGCTGCTCTAGGTATCAAGTTTACAGAGAAATCAATATCTCTCTTCGGGGGTAGTTCGAGTACCTCCTAAAATACATCTTCAAACTCCTTTAGTACCGCATGATCTCCAATCTTTGAGACCTCATCCTTAGATTCTTCCTCCACATTGGATGCAAATAATTGACAACATTTCCTATAGCACTTCTTCAGCTACATTGTTGATATTTATCTGATAGCAACAACTCTAGGAATTCCTTGGACTGTTTTCTGATTTCCTTCCTCATCCAAGCAAGTGAATGCCTTGTTACGATAGTCCAAGATGGAATGGTGTTGTTCCAACCCATCCATCCCAATTATACAGTCATAAGAACCTAAAGGAAGAAGATTCAATTCATCCCTTGTTTTCAGTCCATTCATGTCCACCGGACAAGACTTAACTAACTAAGTGACTTTTCTCTTGGTTCCTATAGCCAGCTACACTAACCAAGACTTTTCATGTTTGCTTCTCGACAATTGAAAACTTTCCACCACTCTAGGATCTATATAACTATAGATAGCCCCTGAATCAATTAAAATAGTAAATGGTTGGTTTTTAATCATACCTTCCACTTCAATCATGTGCGACTGATATTCAACTTGCTAGTTGTCCAGGGTTGCATAGATCCTTGGCATTATACTACCCATTTATTCCACTATTTCAACTTGCTGAACATTATGGACAACTCTCACTTTGGAATTTTTATGGGGACAATCTTTGTACTTATGGTTTCCCTAACATCCCCAACACTGAATGGGTGTCTGCCTTGGCCTTTGTCCCCCTACATCAACCATTATTGGCTCTCTAAACAATGGTTGTGCTTGAGGAATGTTTCTGAAAAAGGGAGGTTTATTCCCCTTCCGCCTCTTCTCTTTCTTAAACTTCTTTTGGTCATCCCAAGCCTTTCAAAAAGTAGGCTTTTCTCTTTCCTGCTCATATAGGATATTCTCTCTTCTTATCATTTATTGCATATTCTTAGGGTCATCATACTAAATCTTGTCCCCAATGGAAGGCTCCAGTCCACTCAGATACCTTTGAATCTTTACAGTCTCATCCTTGATGAACGAAACATACTTTAGTAATACCAAAAACCTTCGTTTGTATTCATCAATGGTCATGTTGCCCATCTTGAGTTCAAAGAAATCTTTCATCTTTCTATCATAGTATCTTTTAGTCAAGTATTTCTTCTTGAAATGCTTCTTGAATTCTCTCCAAGTGATATCTTTCTCTCCAATCTGATGCACCTGCACAAGATGATCCCACCACATGGATGCTTTTCCTTTCAGTTGATACATCACAATTATCCCTTCTGGATGAGAGGAATAATTCTGTAGTTGGAAATATTTCGTCATGCCTAGCAACCATGTTTCGGCATATTCCTCCTTCTTATGTTCTCCATCAAATGTAGGAGGCTTAATATTGTTCATTTCTCCCTTCAGTTCATCCACTTCATATCTCTCGTTCTTTCTGGTAGGAGATGGGCTTGAACTACTATTTTCCCTCCTCTTGGAGCGACCTTGGGAGTGATGATGGTGTCTACCAACACTCCTTGATCTTCTTCCTTCAGAAGTTTGGTGACTCCTTGTTTTGCTCGAGTCTCTCTCCTTGTCCAACTTCTTTTATATTCTCTCCAGACTCTTCATCAACTTTAAGTTGAATTCTCCTTGTTGTTCCTTATCTTTCATGATATTTTTTCTATCTTCTCGGTGAGTTTGGGCATCTTTTTGACATCTTTCAATGATTTTCATCATATGTCCTTCCTTATTTATCTCTTCTCCATGCCCATTGGAGTTCAACCCTTCAACTACCAAATGAACATAAATCCCTTTAGCTTCATCCTTGGAGCTAGAAGCAGTATGTGCCTCTTCCATTTCTTTTTCACTTAGTGTCAACTCTATTCGGTTCTGGCACTCATTAAACCTCTGCAAACACAATGTGCAAACAACCAAAACTTGTCAAGCCATCATTCCTTAACAAATTCCACAACATTCATAAACAAATTTTATTACAGAAAACATTTAGATTTAACAATTTTTTTGATCTCTTCTCAGCTCTATAACAATTTCAGGCCTTAGCCCTCTTCTCTTAGCCCCAACCCCTGCAACCACAGGTGTGATCAAGTGCTAGGTAAAAATGTGCTACTTGGGTCTTCGACCCTCGGAAATTTCAAAGTGCAACACAACAATCACTCAGAGTTTTGAGTTATCGAACTCGTGAAGTAGGGTGGATCAACAGTCCACATCTACTGATCATCCAACAACTGGCAATTGCTATGGAACCTCATGTGTCTAAGTTCCGGGACTTCAGGACTTCAGAAGATTTCACATCCGCACACCTCGAACCATTAATATTTGAACACTCCCACGTCACCTTAGGTGAAGTTATTATGTTACATCACTTAATGTTTTCCCAATTGTGGAAGAATGCAATGGTGGTTTGGAGAAACCTACCTTTCGTCCCAGAATTCTCCTAATGCTGACACGTAACCCCTCAGTGAGACCGTAGTTTGGATTGCGGGACCACCTTGGAGAATTCGATTTCGTGCAACTTGGGTCCTCGCAATTCCTTCTGGCCGTTGATCTTGATGTATCGTGATCAAAACCACTGTGGGTCCTCCAAACTTTAACTATGTTACATAACCTCGGGCTCCACTAACCCTGCTCATATAGGGTTCCACGTGGTAAAATACTAGCAACTGATACGTGGCCCATTCAAATGGGTGACACTCGTCACGTTCCAAATTCCATCTCAATATTCCACAGGTTCTAAACCCACTAACACATGGCACACATCCTATGTGTCCACGTCACCTGCAAGTGATGTCATCATGACTCACCACTTCGGCTTCGGTAGTTTCAACTCCTCTACACTCACTTTTACCCAGAGCACTTTCTCCCGGAGTTCACGATCTACAAATGTGTGTCCTCCTTCACGATCATCGGCTATGAGCGACTTCGGGCTTCGGGAGTTTCAAACTCACAGCACTTGCCTCCTCACGAAGTACTTCCACCTGAAGTACACGATCTCTTGATACGTGTCCTTCACAAGGGATGATTGCGATCTACTTCGATACTTCAGGAGTTTGTCACACTCCACACTAGAAATCCTCTGAAGTGATTTTCCTTTTCCTTTCTGGACATGGATCTAACAGTCAGGATATTTTCCTACGATCTACGGTGTAGAACTCCTTCGGAAGTTTATGCCTCAATGCATTCCACTTCTCCTGACTGACAAACTCTGAAAGGCTTCCAGGATAACCCTATTGCACCTTTTCTGGTTCTGACGGTCATAAAGGACTTTCCTTTTTCCCAAACAGATCCTACGCTCCAACACCCCAAGTGTTGAGCACTCTCTCTCTCTGGTCAAATACCACGCCGATTGTGGTTTTATTCTACCTCTACTCCTCTTGAGCTTTGTAACACGACAAAGTAACCCCTTGGCACTTGGAAACATTCTAAGGTTCGAAATCGGTTCCATTCAAACACCATTTACACTCGAAACCTTGGGTACAAAGACCACTTATCCATCCCATCCAGGCTCAGCATTGAAACCATGGGCTTTGATACCATATTGTAATGTCCCCGACCATCAACCCCATTGTCGGGCAATGCTACTACTTGGAATAACACTTATAAAGCATGCATTTAAATGAAGTTAAATGACTTAACACAGAGTAAACACATAATTACCACTAACATACAAAATTAATTATAATTAACAATAATTCCACTTGCAATGGAATACATGATAATATTACAAGCATCACAAACATGCATTTTAATTGAAATTAAACACATAATGATACTTATCTTTGAAACAGTAGTAACTCCACCAACTATGTGCAGACCTTCTAGGAACCTCCTAGCCTTAGACCGTGCTTCTCATCACGCTCAACAGTGGGTCAACCCAGAGCTGGGACTAAGCTCCACCCAAGGCAAGGGAATCGTAGACTAGGCTGAGGTTATAGGAAAATTGTACAGTGCAACAGGAAGGATTCTCTTCAGGAGCCTTCCTACACCCACTACTCATAGACTCTCATTCCCCACATTCCTGTTCCACCCAGGAGTATACACCTTCACAAGCACAGTCCATCAAAGCTTCACCTCCCTCTCTGGGTCTCGACAATAGGCTAGATCAGGAATTCTCAGAGCTCCGTAGCTGGTGCTGGACTCTCTTTGGGAGAAAACCACTTCCCAATAGACTCTCTCACCTAGAGAGAGCTTCTCACAGGCCTGAAAACTTGCCTCTTCTACCACGGGCTTGAAAACCCGCTTCTTCAGCACACTCCTCGACAATAGCAACGATTCATCATTCATTCACACAGGGAGGACAACAACAATAGTAGATGGTCATGGCACCGCAAGAGGAAACAACCCACACTAAAACACGACACAACTAAGGCGATTACCAGGTGTTGGGTTCCTCATAAGACACAAAACAGTTCACAGATTTCCAGTTTTTAGGTGCCTGCGTGAATATTGCAAAGGTCGAATACAAAGACCACGGGTTTCATGGAAATACAACAGTCGGCTTCACGGTTCTCATTTTTAGGATGCGTGATAAGAAAATTAAGCAGAGGTCGATCACACAAGTCTCATGGTTTTAGATGGAGGATCGAGAAAACTGGTAGAACCAACCCCCATCATGGATCAATTCTTGTGTTAAATTGCATGTTCCTGGGCTGACATATGTTGCCCATGAAGCTGCATGCACTCCATCAAGTATTTGTTCCCTATTGCACACGTTGGAGCTGCATGCGTTGCCTCTCCCAGTACTTAGGATAAAAACATGTTTGTCACATAGCTTTGGAATAACAATAAATTATTATTCTCAAGGAATTAAGCCCCTAAGCTTAACCCCTCTTTCCAACCTTTCAGCCCCCTTTCCCTTACCCACCTTGTGGAAGCTTATTCCCCCATCACTCTTTCTTTGTGATTAGTCTGCACGCAATGATGTTTAATCTTTATTAATGTTTTGCATAATTACATATACAAAAACAGGCTCCTGGACTTTAACACTTAGGCTCTCTATCCTAATAAACACATAAACCCACCAACTTATCAATACTCGGCTCACCAGCCTACAAAACATGATTACAATTCATAAACATGATTAAAATTCATAATATAACTGGGGCACTACTGGGGGATATTACAGAGGGGGTCCTGCACCCCTCAGTATGGGACATTCTATCACCATATACTCCTTAGTGTAGCAATCAGTACACTAGACTTGAGGGCAAGTTTCTCTAGGAATGGTCAATTCTTGAATCTTATCAGTCAAGGAAGAAATTTGGCCTTGCAGTTGCATAATATTATAGTCATTGACTATTCTTATTACTCGCAAGTTTCCAGGATATCCCGCCATCGCCTAAATTTTCATGGTTTGTTCTAGGGATTCCCCCAATGTAGTTATTCATTGTTGGGTTAGAGGAATCCAAGTTAATGGTAAAATTTCATGAATGAACCATTCCCTTTGGTGGTGTTTGTGAATGGGGTTGGACAATTTCCCTATCTCATATTTGAATCTTTTTTTATGCTCCCAGTAATATTCCCCATCTCTTTGTTTGATTTCCCACAGTTCATAAAGAGCTTGTTGCTCAGATTGGGGTAGTTTAAATTTAGTTATAAAATTTTATTTGACTTGTGGTAAAGGAAATGATTTCCCCTCAGGATTCCTTGGTTCGATGGATTTGATATACCATTTTAATTCCTAACCCCTTAACATGGTCTAAAACTCAACTATTTTATTAGCATCCAAAGTTCCACAAGATCGTCAGGTTGTTCAACATCCTCATCCCCCTTACCCCAAAATTTTGGGTATTGGGTGAGGGATCTGGCATGTTGATGCACCATGGGAGGAATTGGAGATCCTATCAAGATAAATTCTAACATTCCTAGTTACAATAACACTAAAGAAATTTCCATTCTACTATTGTTTCTACCACTCAAAATGGTTGGACTAGAATGAGGAGAAACAAAAACAAATATGGGAGAGTTTATTGTAGAATTTACTGGATTGGAAGAGAGTTATTGTAGAATTTATCGATTGGAATATTGTGTTGAGGGACTAGGAAAACCAAGGATGGTTCATGTGTCTTCGGGATGGGATTATTTAACCTAGGGGTCTCATTAGGAGGCCATATCGTATAAGGTCCTGTAGTGTACTTCACATCATTGAATCCTACAGGGGTTGGTTCTCCCTCAACTTCTGCAAAGGTTATTACTTCATCTTGTTCCTCGGTGGTGACTCTGATCGTGATTATTTCTTCTGAATTTTCTCCATCTCATTTACTCTCTCTAGAAATATCATCTTTCTCTCCAAACTTCTCCTTCAACAATTGGATGGCCATCCATCCACATAATTGTAACTCTTTCAAATTCTCTAACTCTCTTTTATGACTTCTTCTCAAGATTGATATCCTTGCACAACTAATCCTACCTCTTCATCAACTTTCACATACATTTTTTCCATCATTTTTCGATCACCACAACTCCTTTTCTGAGAATTCTTGTTTCTGGAACTCTTCTCACAATGAACCCCCATATCTTAATAAATTTTGTATCCTAACTCATGGATCCTCACTTGAATCACCCACCCCTCATGCACAAAGGGTTTTAATCGGCCATTTAAACCAAAGGAACTAGTAGCATTCCTTCTTCCACTAGAAAGATCTTCATCCACAATGAAATTTCTCATAGTAATCTCCCTCGAAATACCACGTAAAATATTGTTTCTACCTTTGAGAATGACTAGTGATTTTCACCAAGAAATTCAATACATCCTTCCGTGGTAGTTTGGACTCCAAAATTCACAACTCTAATAAATATGATAATCCAACTTGTGAAGAGTAGCTAGCCTCTCAATATTCCAATTTAATCTTTTCTTGACGTGATATTTAAATTATGTCACTTCTTACAACCGGACAATCCACTCATAGAATTATTCTGGGAATCAGATCCAGAAGATCTCATAGTGATCATTTGATGGTTAGGAATAAAAGAATGTTTCCTTCACAGCCCTCAGCCCTTTTTTTCATAACTTAGTTTCTTGAAATATGAATTCATTACACCTTTCCCACCATTTTTCAATATCATAATTAAAAAATCACTCAGAATTCGGGTCTTGACAACATAACCATTTGTTGGCACTCAATTAGAGACTGGGGTTCTCGGAGGTTACCAACAAATGGTACCATTGTAGTCTAGTTGTGTTAGCATATTCAATCTTTTTTTCAAGGAAGGAGGTATCACCCAAAGCGCTATAGAGACTTGTGTGATGAATCAAGTTAAAGATGACACACCATCAAGTCCAGTGCATCATAGTACAGTTCCATACTTAAAGGTGAAGATATCATAACATTAAAAGTCTTAGACCAATAAAATAATTGAACAGTATGTGTTGTGAAACATTAAAGTACACAAATACATCAAGAATCTTGGTTAAATATTAACACAACTAACAATTAATCAAAACAAAAAAGATTACATAGAAAAGAAACCATGCATTCACCACATATTGGCAAATTTTGGGTGCCCGAATAATCCAGGATATATTATCTTATCACATTTTATCGTACAGGGAATACATTCCTTGTTATCGAGACTTATACAAGTGAATTGATAATGAGGAATTAAATCTCGTCTCTCAAACTCTGTGCAGTTGCAGCTATTTTTTAGAAAAATAAGATGGAGGAGCAATAAAATAAAACAAAATGCAGAAATAAACACAAAAGATACACAATACAATAGAGAAACAAATATACATAGTTCACCCAATATGGGCTAATACCCACCGTGAGAAATTGCCAAGTCCTTCCTTTTTATTATCCAACAAAATGAAGGATACAACCTGTTAGCACTAGGAATCACCTTCGATTGCATGGAAAGCAAGCCCAGCATCTATAAGGTTATATGTGTGAATGTAAGAGTGTTTTAAAAGGTCAAACGGAAAAGACTCAAAATGATAATGTTCCAACACAGAAAACAGGGCTAGCATGCAACAACAATAAAGGTCTTGGATAACTTCAATCAATAATTGGGAGTGAGTATGAATAGAGAGAAGACTTCAATGAGAGAAATGTAGGGGTTGTTGTAAACATCGGGTCTACAAAAATCCTAAGGAAGAAATATTCTTAACAAAATCTTCTTTGAGTTCGTGAAACTAAGGAAGCAAATAAACATTGGCGATAATATAACGATCAAACATCCATCATAATAATATCACCACAACCATTCATGTGAATCATTCAAAGCATGAACATCTAGCATCAAAAGAAAATAAGTTGAAAGAGAATCTGATTTCTATTAACCAAAATGTCTTAAATCCAACACATAGCCGCCTACGCACTTCATCAAAATATTACGTAGATAGGGAGCCTTGCTCAACCATCCAAACCTAATAAATCATTTCATCTATCTATTTATAACAAAAGGGAGGAAACAATTGAAGGCAATGGTCAGCCTCCTTCCTTTGAATATCTCTAATAATTTATTTCATCTAACAACTTGGCTAACAATCCATGCTATAAAATAGGAAAATGTTGGTGACTAATCCAACCACCTTCAAACTCAATTGATTCCTTGTTGTGCAACTCCTTGTTTGCCATGTGTCCTTCAAGAGCATGTGGTTGTCGTCATGATGCCAATGTTGTTTTCGCAATCTTTTCCCTCATCATCTATCCAAAAAGTTGTTAGCTTGACCCCTCATGGATCCCCTCGTGTCTCTGCTGGTAGCTTTGGGTAGTGCTCGAAAGTAACGACTTCAAAACCGGACAAGTAGAGGTGCTGTAGAGCCAAACCTTCTTATCCCTTGTGAAAAATTTTGCCTCTGCGAGATATTAGGTAGTGAATTACGTATGTCTCACCATGGTGCTGCCTGCGGTACAAATTTCTGCCTCTCGCCAGATATTAGGTACCTAATTTCTAGAGCACTGTGGAGTCTCTCGGTCAAAATTTAGGTAGTGCCATCAAAACGCAACACCTCCATCTTGAACATGTGCATATTAAGTAATAACTTTGCATAGTATCAACCCCATTATATTAGGTGGTTTGGTAGCACTCAGAGGGTAAAAGTAACATCAAGAAAACACCAAAATAGACCATCTCAAATAAAATACACTCATAGCTAAGTGGAATGTCTTGAATTCCCATCGCTGAAGGAGTTAGCTCTTTAAAAAAATCCCAAAAATTGGAATCAAACACTTAGAATCTTGTATAAGTGGTAGAGGTAATATTTCAATAACAATTTACCCTAAAAAAAGGAACCATCCTAAAAATGGGGCTCACCTTTCACCAACTATTTTTTTACCTTGACACTTAACCACACACTCTTTCTTGTAGAAGGAGGATCTTCTACTTGGCACAACATACTTCTTCCTTTTAGCAATCACATGATTCTTCAATGGAGTTATTCTTTCCTTGACCTGGTGTCTCCTTTTCAATAGCATATTCAACCAATACCTATAAGTTTCTCTGAGCTACTTCATATAAAAAATGCTGCAACTTTTCCCTCGAGCTCGCTTGAGAATGAAATCCTTTTTTATGCCTATAAAGGTTTTTGATTTGCCTATGAAAGGGTTGGGATTTTTCAAACCTTTCCGTGTCAAGGGTATGACCATAGCCATCCATGAGCTCCTTCATCTTAACTCTCTCCGCTAGTCTCTAATATTGGTTCAATAATTCCCCAATTGTGGCATATTATAATAGTAATGTTATTTTATTTATGTCGGCTTTAGGCCATTAGCTGTAATTATACCTCCCAGTCTCCCATATATATACCAAGGAGACATTTTCATTTTGAATCATCTTGTACTTGAACATTTAAGTGGGTAAAGGAGGTTGCCCCCTCTAAGAGGCTTGATTATCTGAAATTATCTCTTTCAAGAGCACTTTTCCCGAAGTTTTTCTATGCTATATTGATGTTTGTTCTTAACATATGGTATTAGAGCTCAAGGTCTTGGGGTTTCACTTGCTACATCCGAGACACCGTGGCATTTTCTATAACTTTTTTCTACAACGTTTTAGAAGGAATGTCTTGGAGGATATTTAGAATACGCATCAAGGTATCATGGTTCAACATTTAGCTCCCCGAGGTCTTTAATTTTGGATATACATCCTATACAAGATAGGTTTTGGAATCATCCTCAAATGAGAGTCATTTCAGAATTTTCTACTCATAAAAAAATTCCTCAGAATGTTTTAGACCCCAACTCCTCGAGGAAATTCTACATGTAATTAGTAAGGCATTTGTGGTAAAATTGCAGCTTTTGTGTCATATTAACAGATATATTCGATTGTCTGATGATTCCTAGAGTATCCAAATTGAGTGGGACTGGTTTCATTGATCGTGGACACCAGAGTATTTTTGGGGCGAGGTTTAGGAGTTTGATATCACTATTTTGTGCGGGCATTCTCTATACAAGTGAGATCTCCTCGAGCGGCCAAAAATAGGCAAGTTGTGAGGAAGTTACCAAATTCCACTTGGCACATCCAATTTTGATCAGACCTGTGGGAATTACAGAGAAGAAATATCAAAGAACTACCTAAAAGAAAGTGTCATACCCAAGGCCTAAACTTGGGAGATAGAATAGAATAAATATTGTCCAGCAGAACCACCAAAATAAAGGACTAAAAGTGATACTTGGCCAACATGCCACCAAAAAGGGACCTTCTACACCAACAAGCCTCCAGAAAACTCTAATTGGACTCTTTGATGAAGGTGAAGAAATGCATAGGGACATAAATGAACTACAAAGAAGATGGATTCAATGGAAGCTAAGTTGATACTAAGATGGATTCAATGAATCTAAGATCATGGAAGTATTGAAAAATTTCATCGCAGAAGACACTGAAAGTGAAAATGCATCCCATGAAATTCATGATGATGACACAAGGAAGGTGAATCAAGAATGGAGAAACTCCAACTTTAATTTAAAGACCAACCACGCTCCTAAGATTGATATGAGGAAGTTTCATGGCAAAGGACCCAATCACATGGATACTTCAGATGGAGCAATTCTTTGATTCCATAATGTGCCACATACACAAAAGGTACAAATTGCTTTATATTTAGAACCTAATCAATTTGTTTGGTATCGATGGCTTCTGTGAGTTCTCAAGAAATCACTCATCACTTGGACACTTTCACTTTTAAGAAATGATAGCACACTATGAGGATACAAGGAGCAATACCTTCTTTAGCCAATTGATAAATCTCAACTAAAAGGGTTCTGCTAATCGCATCACATTGAGAACTTCCAAAGATTGAATATAAAGGTAACCGATATTCCGTGATGATCACTTGATTGATGTATTCATATAGTGGGAACTTTAAAGAATAACATTCAACTTGAGGTTCTTCCTTGGGGAACCCAAATCATTGAGAATGCATTTAAGGTGGCAAGAAATGTTGAAAGTAAAAAATATGGCTATGGATACTAGAAGGACCTATCCTAACATCTATAAAGAGAACAATGCTCCTTCTCCTAAACAACCCCAGATCTGGCTATTGACACCTCAACAATTGAGGAAAGAAAAGGTGCTAGTTTATGCTTTAATTGTGACGCTACAATAAGGACATAAGTGTGGTGAGAAGAAATTATTCAAGCAGATTGTGAAGAGGAAGAAGAAGACAAGAAGAACCATCTCAAGCATGAAACGAAGCAATTTAGTCCTAAGAGTTGACCCCACGATATCGGTAATGCATTGGCTAGAATTAACACTCCTCAAACCCTCAAGATCGAAGGATACATCACAAAGAAAAAGGTAATAGTCCCACTTGATTCTGGCAATACCTTGCCATAATTTCATTCACTATAAATTAGCCAAAGATCTCACCTCATTTTGTATATCCAACCAGAGTTTCAAGTAATGATTGCGATGAAGGAACTATCAATTGCTCAGAAAATGCAATAAGATCAATCTTACTATTATGAATATGTAATGAATAGTCCAATGATTGTTACACCCATGGGTGGTGCAGATGTGGTACTAGGAACTAAATGGAATACAATCATTAGGAACAATGGATTTTAATTTTCAAGAACTTTTCATGAAATTTTTCATTGGAAGGAAAAGAAATTGAGTTAAGAGGTATCATAGGAAGCTGTAAGGTGAAAGCCTCTAATGGCATGACAAAATATTGAAAAAGGGCATCAAGGAATTATTGCACAACTATGCTCACTAGATGTTCAAAACATCTAAGCCATCTATTCCCCAAGATCTCCAAAGGATCATTGATACATTCCAAAGTATTTGAAGATATTCCCTCTAAAGGTCTCCCACCCACTCTAAATCATGATCATGAAATTCACTCCACCTCGAGTGTTCCTCCTAACACCCAAAATACAAGATACCCTTATGCCCTAAGAGTGAAATTGAGCAAGATGGTTGAAGAAATGTTAGAGGTTGGCATTATTAGACCTAGCCAAAGTTCTTACTCTTACAACTGGTAATGATATTCAAGAAAGATAGCTCATGCATGATGCATCCGTGACATGAGAGCTCAACAAGATCACTATTAAAGATAAGTTTCCCATTCCCTCGCCATTGATGACCATTAGATGAACTACATGGAGCAATCTATTTCATAAAATTGAATCTCCGTTCAAGGTATCATCGATCAGGAATGAAGGAAGAAGATATCCCAAAAAATAGCATTCCAAACTCATGAAGGCCATTATGAATTTTGGTCATGCCTTTGGCCTTACAAATGCACCTTCCACATTCCAAGGGTTGATGAATGCCATTTTCAAGCCCTTCCTTTGAAAATTTGTGTTAGTATTTTTGATGATATACTAATCTATAGGAAGTCTTGGGAGGACTATGTGCAACATGTTGACAAGGTGCTACAACTACTAAAGGAGAAACAACTATATGCCAAACCATCCAAATGTTTCTTTGAGTAAAGGAGGTAGAGTATTTGGCCATATTGTATCTCATGAAGGTGTCAAGGTCGACCTCATCAAGATTAAGGCTATGATGGATCACCTTAATTCCCAAAACATTAAAAAATCTTAGAGGATTTTTAGTTTGATTGTACATACCGCAAGTTTGTTCATAACCATGGAAGAATAGCAACACCTTTAATCCATTAATTAACTAAGAAGGATTCATTTTCATGGACCTTATGGTTCAAGATTTTGAGGAACTTAAAGAGGTGATGTAAATCTCTTGTCTTGACCACTCCAAACTTCACAAAACCTTTATAGGAATGATGCCTCAGAAATGGAATTGGTGTTGTCCTAATGCAAGAAGGAAGGCCCCCGCTTTTGAAAGTTTCCATCACCAAGGAAAAGGATTTACACAAAACCCATTTATGAGAAGGAAATGATGGCAATACTACATGCATTGAAGAAATGGTGTCCTTACCTAATAGGTAGGCACCCTCTGCTGTCAAACAGATCATGATAGTCTTAAATACTCTTGGAACAAAGATCATATTCAAGAACAACAAAAATGGGTAACCAAGATATTGGGTTATGATTTTGAAATTGTCTATAAAAAGGGGAAGCAAAATGTTGTATGCATGCACTCAATAAAGGATGAAGATGTTGAGGTCTTTCTTTTTTCTATCTCGATCATCCAACCCGATTGGATAATAGAAGCAAGGGATGAATGGAAATGATGAAAAAATGTGGACTCTCATTCAAAGGTTGTTAGGATTCCAAGTGCATCAAATACATTTACATGGAAAATGATTCACTATGGTACAAAAGATCGCTTATATCAGGTAAGAACTCTCAACTCAAACAAAGCAGGCCTATTGGAATTGCACACCTTCCAATAGGAGGGCACGCAGATTTTGAAAACCTACCATAGAGTCAAGATGGATTTTTTGGGATGGCCTTAAACTAATGTTCAAAGGTTCGTGGAAGAATGTGTGGTTTGCCAACAAAATAAGGTGGAAACAATTAAGACCCCGTGTCTTTATTAACCATTATCCATCCTAAGTCGGCTAGAGGAGGTTTCCATGGATTTCATCACGTGGTTACCACAAAGTCTGAAGGAAAGAGTGTCATCATGGTGATTGTTGATAGACTAACAAAGTATGCACACTTTTGTGCACTCTCCTTCAAAGCTAGTACAATTGTCACCGCATTCATGGAGGCAGCTCGTGCTACATGGCAGCCCAAAAGATTATTGTAAGTGACAGAGGATCCCATCTATTCAATCGACATTTTTGGACATAATTATTTTCGTTTGGGTACTCAATTGTCTAGCTCATCCTATCATCCAATCCGGATGGACAAAACCGAGGTAGTGAACAAAATGTCTGAAGGATACCCTTCATTGCTTTATCTCCATAAACACAATGGTTCAAAATGGTTACCCTAAGCGAATGGTGGTATAACACTTCCTTTCATAATGCAAACAAAATGACACCATTTATGGCACTTTTATGGATACCACCCTCCTTCCATCACTTCTTCTCTAAAAGAAAAATCTAAGGTTCGAACAGTGGAAGATCACATCGAAAATCAACAACAAATTCTCCAAATCTTAAAGGACAACCCCACTACGGCAATGAATCACACGAAACAACAAGGCATCAACATCACAATAGATAAGAAGTTTGAAGTAGGGATTGGGTGTTTTAAGACTACAACTATACAAACAGATGTCCCTCAAGCAAGACAAGAAGAATAATAAATTACCAAAGTACTACTATGGACCTTATAAGGTGTTGCAAAATATTGGTACCATGCCACAAATTGAGCCGCCTCAGATCTTCACACGAAGTACACCCAAGCTTCCATGTTTCATGCTTAAACAAGGTTATAGGTGACAATATCCCAGTTCAAACTATATTTAACTTGACGAGGAAGGAAAATCATATTGGAGCCCAAAGACATCAATTTCCATTAACAAGAATTACTACCGAGGAAGAGATCCATTTCGGGGAGTATTCTCATTAAATGGAGTGAAACTTCCTACTAAGATTCCACTTGGGAAGATGAGTCTTTTATAAAAGACATCCGAAAGTTACTCAAGCGCTATGACAACACTTGTCTCTAAGGAGGGGAATAATGTTAATCCCTAAATAGTGGCTTATTATCCTTTAATTGGGGCATATTATATTAGTAATGTAATTTTTATTTTATGTAGACTTTTAGGCCATTAGTTGTAATTATCTCCTAGTCTCCTATATATACCAAGTAGACATTTTCATTTTGAATCATCTTGTACTCTGAACATTTAAGTGGGGTAAAAGGAGGTTGCCCCCTCGAAGAAGCTTATTATCTGAAATTATCTCTTTTTCAAGGCATTGAGTACTTTTCCTGAGGTTTTTCTATGCTATATTGATGTTTGGTTCTTAACACACTCTGTCAGACATGGCTTCTGTTTTCAACTGAGCCACCTCTTTCCTATCATCCCTAAGCTTCCTGATTAATCTTTTGAATGTCTGGCTATCAGGTGGAGTAGTGACATGTACAGTCTCAATAGGATTTTTCTCGGTCTCCTTTCCACCTGTATAGGAATTTCCTTGTCTGCCTCATCAGGCTTCTTGATACCTTTGCTTTTATCTTTCTTCTTTTGCACAGGGGTTTCTTCTTTCCTTTCCACAGGCTTTCTAATGTCTTTACCCTTCTTATTTTGTACAGGGATTTCTGGTAGGGATTGTTCCTCAACAACCTCTTTAGGAACTAATGATCTTGTGAAATATCTCCTGCCCTTAGTATTGGTTGTTGTAGGAGAAGAGGGGAAGTGTAGCTTCTTCCCTTTCTTGGCTATAGTTTTGGTAGAAGAAGGAACCTCTTATAACCCTGGTGGAGGAGGAGGTGAAAAATATCTCTGTGGGGAATGACAAAACTTCCTCCTCATTTCCTGTGACCTGCTTGATGACCTCAAAAAATTGAATAGGATCTCTACCCTTTCTTTTCCTGCTGGTCCCTGCTTTAACAACACTGGTGGGTGATAAAGGAATTGCATTTTGTGATTGAGGAGTAGATGCTATATCCAACTTGAAGTGAGACGAAACAACAAAATGTTCCCATGAAATCTCTTTCTTGCCCAAATTCCTCAAAGACTATCATTCTAATAAATCCAGAGTGCAAGATGCTAGCATCCACATCCTTAGACTTGGATTGAATCATGTCTGCCATCTTACCTACACTCCTTAACAAATATTAGGGAATATTCATTTCAATTTTACCAGTAAAATGCAACAGAAGCCTTATAAGGTACTGGTAAAATGTGTTAAACCTCCCTCCACATGTAAAGTATCTCTGGATGATCTTCAATATCCTATCATATTGCTCAATCAATGGATTCCTTGGCACACCTTTAGACAAATCACTGGCTTGATTTTCATGCTTAAGGAAATCTTTGGCATAGCCTAAACTCAAAGCCATGGCTTTAAACCACTTTTCACCTGTGATAGGGATTTCTGTTGCAGCTGAAATAGAGGCCTCAGTCACCTCAAATTCTAAATCACCTACCTTGGTACTTCTGCCATCAAAATTTAAGCAAAACTGCCTTGTCACCTCAGGATGGCATTTTTGCATATTCTGGCAGAAAGAGAGGCATCCCACTCTTTGAAAATCTTCTCTTGCCATGGACTCTGTGTCAAAAAGATGCATATCCACAGGTTCAGTTCTAACCACCTTGCCCCCTTTGTGTGTCTTCTTCATCTAAGGAGTCTCCATAGCTTAGAATGAGAGCTTCTTGTGGCTTATGGGGTAGTAATGACCAGGAGGACCTACAGTCGAGCTTCAAATGAAAAAAGTTGCTTCTTTAAACCAAACTGGTGCTAGTAAGCTAAGAATTGGATGTGGAAATTCCTCCCTTAGATTTGCGTAGGTATTGAAATTTTAAACAATGAGAGGGTACTCTGTAATTGGCCCTTTGAAGCTGGGTAAGAAATGCTCAATTCAAATGTCAAAAGAAGTAGGGGAGACACAGTGTGGTTAAGCAGCGCCTTTGGATAGCGCAATGCATATGAAAAGGATAGACTGTCTAGATGATGCAAGTTCAATAGATATGGTGGGTGGATGTATTCAGACTTTGACATGAGCAATGAATTTCATAGGTTTGAAATGAGAGGAGACAAGGATATGACACGAAGAAAAGTCTCTCACATTTTTGCGAGCACGATAATCCAAACCCTAAGAACTAATTCTCTGTGAAAATTAATGTGCAGAGGAGGCAACACGAGATACCTGTGGAGTAAACACTTGTTTGAACCTTCAACAAGATTTCAGGATGAAGTTACGAACATCCCGGTCTCCGAATCTAACTGAACATCAGATCTGGTTGCATTGTTGTCGCTTGGTCAAAACTGTGAGTTTACACAACGCAACACTCTTGAGTTTTTCAAAATCACAAACAATTATTAGGGCTCGTAAATATGAGATCTTGAAGGTATATTTTAACCAACTCCTGGTGCTGAAAACAAGGAACATGACATCAGTTGTGGTAATCATAACTCGTGATGGAAACATGATGAATGGGAAAGGCACTATGGAAATGCCTGATGAGTGGGAAGCGATCCAATTTAAAAAATGATTGGATAGGTAAGCAAGGACAACAAGGCATGTCTACGAGGTCATGAATGAGGAAAATGGTGTGTCACATCAGTCTAGTCATGGGAAGGATCAATCCTAGTGACGAATCATGAAGGGGACCAAATCTTGAGTCATGAACTAAAATGGTTCTAAGTCCAAAAATAAATTGAGGATCAAAACATAAGTTATGACTCAACACTTTATTTATTCAAGGGGTCCTAACAAACATAAATTTAAAAGGGGTGAACTTAAAAAAATAAAATTAGAGGCTTAGAAAAGGATAAAAACAAACAAAATACCCAAGGCAACTTAGTGTGATAACATTGGCTCCATAGGGAATGGCATGCCCCCTGCGGGCTACTAAGAATGAGTAGATTTAGTGCCTTATCCTAGGGCTATGGGGTCAGTTATTGAAACAAAAATAAAAGAAAAATGATATTTACAATGGCATGGAAAGCCACTCAAGGCTCAAGCAAAGTACTTTTTCAGAAAATGCCCATTGACAAGGCCACCAAAAACTTCTTCATTTTCCATATTCTGCAACTTGAAAGTGTTATTAGAGAATGCCTTGGAGATTTTGAAAGGACCAATCTATAAAGCTTCAAATTTACTGTGCTTGCCTTTATCTTTCTTCAATGCATTCCACTTGAGCACCAGATTGCCCTGTTGAAAATCCTCTTTGTTCACTTTCTTATTGAATGCCTGCTTGACATTTAGTTGATGATCATGTGCTTTGTCTATAAGTTTCTCCCGAGTCTGTTGCACTTCAACCGGCTGTTGAATACTTATGATTATATGATTGGGCTCCCCTTGGTAATATTGGAAGAATTTTTCCATAGGTAAGGCAAGATGAGAAGGTAAAATGACCTCAACTCCATACACCAGCTGAAAAGGAGAAAGTCCTAGGGACCTCTTTACCATCACTCTATCATCCCATAGAGAAAATTTGAGTTTTGAGTCCCATGCCTTTTTGTTATCCTCTAACAGTTTTTTAATGATCTTTATAAGTATTTTGTTTGAGGATTCTGTAAGCCCATTTCCCTGAGGGTAATAAGGGGTAGATTGAATCAATGTGATCCCAAACTTTTCACATAACTGAATCAATGGTTCAGCCTTGAAATATGCAACATTATCAGTGGCGATTTTGTTCAGACACCCAAACCTTGCCATAATGTCTACAAGGAAACCAATGATCACTTTGTGGGAAGCATTCCTTGTAGGAATAACTTCAATCCACTTAGTAAAGTAATATGTAGCATTCAAGATCCATCTATGTTGGCCACTGGAAGCGGGATGAATTTCCCCAATAAAATCTAGGCCCCACTATTGGAAAGGTCCTGAAGCTATGATATACTTTAATGGAAAAGACTTAAGCTACTTCTTTCTAGAGAACTTCTGACATTTAGCACAGGCTCTAATATTAGCACAAACATCAGTGAACAAACTAGGCCAGAAGTACCAAGCCATGAGGATATTGTATGTTGTGCTTCTCCAATAATGATGCCCCCCACATAAACTATCATGAAAATTAGACATGATCTTTTGGGCTTCTTGGGGGTCTAGGCATCTCAAAAGCACTCCTAATGGATCTTTCCAATACAAAACTTGACCAACAAGGCAATATTTTATTGATTTGAGTTTTAAGTCTCTCACCTTGTTCTTTTCCATACCATTTGGAGGGTAATTCTGCAGGAAAAATATAATATCCTTGTACCAGCTGCAATCTGCCAATGCAGAGATGACTTGAGAACCTTTATCAGTTAATTCAGCTTGCTGATTTTCTAAACATGAGTGGATGAAATTCACGCCCAATGCTGACAAATTTGATTCAGCCAACATCTTTGCTAAACCCTGGCCTTTAACCAATTTGGTAGGATTAATATCCAAATCAAATTCAATTATTTTAGCAATCCACTGGCGCTACCAAAATTTTGGCAGAGACCAAATTGTGCAGAGTTATTTTGGACGCTTCTGCCAGTTTTGAGTGACTAACTTAAAACTTGGATTATGAACAATTGAGAAGGTATTTTTAAAAAATGGAGGAGGTTTTTCTTCATCACATACCAAATAACAAAAACCTCTCTCCATTTTTCAAAATGTGTTATTGTTTGATAGATATTATACATAGAAGTGGCACTACCAACTATTTTACAACGACGCTACCGAATTTCCTGTAGTGGTCACGATTTTGATATTCTCCTCGTTGGGAGGTTTCCACCTGTCAAGGAGGATTCAAATGGATTCTAAAGGATCAGTTAGATGTCAAGTGAATACTTCACATAGCATTTATCTCCATCAAAGGCCTCATGAAATGAGGTGGAAACAATTTGTTAATGACTTCCAACAAATTTATGAAAATTAGCAGTTTGTTGGATTTTTGTCTCTTTGATTGTTGCCACTTATCTCTAAGGCTTAGAATCCAATGGAGGAGATGGGATTTTACCTACTAAGGTTATTTGGATTCTATTTTATATTTAAGGAAGGAGATATCTCTTGGATATGGGGATTCATGTCATATTTTTGTTGCTAAAAAGGAAGAAAAATATGATAATCTAAGTTTAGAAGGTGAAAAACTGAGAAATTGGGACCATAAGCCAAGCTATGATGAATATTCATCACAATCATAAGATAATACAGAAGAATGTAGTTTCCCAAACACTTCTAATTGTGATGAACTGCCCTATAAACCCCTTATTCCTCTTGAAGACAGAAGCTCAGTTTCATCAAGAAGCCAAGATCAAATGCCATGTGAGAAGATGAGAGAGGTTGAAATTAAAGAAAGACAAGCATCACTAATCCTTTTTTCTAATACACCTCATGACCAGGGGTGGACCAAGGCCATATGCATTGAGAATGAATCAGAAAATCAGCAAGCAATGCAAGGACCTAATGCAGTACTTTTCCTTTTTACACAAAGCAATGTCATAGGGGAAAGTATTGATGATGTTTTACAGGATCCATTGGCATCATGTCTGGAAGCAGCAAGTGATCCTAGGCTCACTGATTTCTTCAATGGAACATGTATTGCCAAATGTTTCTTTAATGTGCCTTCAAGTAGGAATTATCTCCAGTTCTTAAGGAAGAACATTTCAAAGATTCAAACAATTGAAAAAATGATGAAATGGATTCATTGGTTTTTTCATGTAACTTGAATGCTTCATTTTCCCAATAATTAGAGTAGGTGTGTGCAATAAGCTTGTTGGACAAACATCATTTTCATCATTTTTGTCAGTTTCAGTTTTCATTTGCATTTAGTTTTAGTTGAAGGTCACAGATCAAAGAAGATTGCAGAGGTTAAAGGTTGGGGGAAGCCCTAGGATAAGGCACTGCAACTAAAAGAGTTCTTATCCTCACAGGGAGGAGTCTATCCCCCATGGAGCCTATGTTAGCACAAGAATTTGCAGCCAGAAGAGGCCTGCCTCTCCATAAGAAACTAAAAAAACTCTAACAGGTTAAACAAAGGCTTTCATCTATCAGCTCAAAGTTTTTGATTAGTCTCATCATATGGAAAAGAATAGATATTCTATAGCACCATGGCACTGCAGAATTGTCTATATAGCATGGTCTGGCATTTTACTACCTAAAATGTTACCAAATCTGTTAAGCAGTGTAATGATGGAACTATGAATTCCATAGGTTGTTACCAAATCCATTTTCATGTCATATGCTACCAAATATGTCAACGTTGAATTGATGTAGCTGTGAATTATGATGGCGCTACCAATTTCATGTAGACACATAGGCAGGCGCTACCGAATTTCCTGTAGCAATCATGGTTTTGATATTCACCTCGTTGGGAGGTTTCCACTTGTCAAGGAGGATTCGAATGGATTCTCAAGGATAAGTTAGATGTCAAGGGACACCTACACCTAGGATTTATCTCCATCAAAGGCCTCATGCAATGAGGTGGAAACAATTTATTAATGACTTCCAACAAATTCCTGAAAATTAGCAGTTTGTTGGATTTTTGTCTCTTTGATTGTTGCCACCTATCTCCAAGGCTTAAAATCCAATGGAGGAGATGGGATTCGACCTCCTAAGTTTATTTGGATGTTATTTTCTATTTAAGGAAGGAGATATATCTTGGAGAGGGGGATTCATGAGCCAAGAGAGGCTAGAGAGAGTAGGAGCAGGAAGTTTTCCTGTGTGTGTTCATTTGTAAGCCTGTGGGCATTTTATGATTGTAAGCATTACTGCTATTGGAGACTCATGAGAGATGTGATTTTAGATTGTAACCCTTTTGTTTATATTTCTTCTTATTTGAATATATTGCATATTTGAGGATCAAAGGTTGTCAATGATTTATGGATCCCTAAGCAGCAGAGGATCTACTATATTTTCCCATCAATCATTGTTTATATTCAAGTATTTGTTGATTCATTAAATTGAGAGAAGATTTGTTTAGTGAACATTCTACCTTATGTTTTCCTTCTTCATTCTTGCACTTATCAGCATATAATCTTGTTTTCTGTTGAGCATCTTTTGTGCCTTCGATGAGTAGGATGTTTGTGACTCCATTGCCCATTGGTGTAGCCTACTGATCTACAGTTTGTTGCCCTCTCCCTTTCTTTCTCCATCTTGTTGATCCACCTATTCAAAACCAAAATTATCTTTTACATTATGATGGGTGTTGAGATTACACTTTAGCAGTCAAAGTGTGACTTTCAGTGCTAACACAACCTACAACTCAACCATTGTAAACTCCTCTTCTTCCTCTCACAGTCTCTTCTCTCAGAATACAATAATCACACACATACACAGCCGCAATACAATTCCCTCATAAAAGAGGGTTTCTAGGGTAAAAATACCTAAAATAAATCCTATTGTCATATCTATGAACTTATAATGAATGGTCCAGATTTACTACGAAATTACAATATTTTACAAGGCATTTTTTCTCAATATTTCGCTTCAGGGGCGTTTTCCCCGAATCCCCCACCAGGGGGCTACAAAAATTATCGCCGCCCCCTGGACCCCCCTAGCGATAGTTGTGGGGGGACAAGCCCCCCCACACTGCCCCATTAAGGAATGGGGTCCAAGCACGACTGAAACAAACCTATGAATTAGGAAGATAATCAGGCTCGACAACCAACATTTTTCTCAGTAATTCTCAATAATAACAAAACCCAAAAACCCCACAATAATAGTAGAACCAATGAAAAACCTGGCACATAAACTTAGGACATAACCCCAACCCATTACATAACTCCATTATTTATAACTTTTTTGCAGGGATTATTGGCTTCTTGATTCAACTGTTACGTTTTCTTAATTCCTCGTCCTTCTGGCATGCGCTTGAACGTTCTTGATCTTTCCGCTACTTTTCCCAGCTAACTCATCATTATTTTTCCCTGTTGGCATAGTGGAAGTTATATTTCCACCACTTTGATCCACTACGGGTGTGCTACATTGTTTCACAAAACCTTTATACATATGCAAAACTTGGCGGTCTTCAAAACAAAGGGCCTAACACTTTAGAAAGCTTGAGGGCACTCTAATTTTCACACTATATGGTGGTCGGATGCTATTATTGGAATCCAAACTCTGAAAGGATCTGTAAAGACACAAGGATTCTTAACTCGCATTAATCATTGTTCGGTATTATGTTTCTATTGAATAAAGTGTAAGTGGCTTGTTGCTTCTTACAAACCCAAGTAATAGGTCTAGAACCAAAATTGAAAACATAACCTGCATTAGAGTTCTCATCATCAAGGTTGTTGGCCCAATTGAAATCAGTGAAACCAACCAACCAGGGAGTCCCCCTTGAACTATAATATATCCCAAATTGAATTGTACCCTGAATATTTCGAAGTATAATTTTTTCTACTTTCCAATGGATCTAATGGGGTGTTTGCAAATACTAAGAAACAAGAACAATAGCAAACGAATATTAGGATGGGTGTGAATCAAATATAAGAAGCTACCATCTAACTAACCATACAAAGTGACATCTACTTTAGGCGTAGTATAGGTGGCAACAAATTTGACTCTAGACTGGAAGGGAGATGGGGTTGGTTTGCAACCTTTCATGTGAAAGCATAAAAAATGGTCACACACATACTTAAATTGGGAAAGGGAAATTCATTCCTTGGTTTGCAATACTTTGAGGCTAAGGAAATAATTCAAAGAACCTAAGTCTATCATTTCAAATTTCTTCTTAACACTAGATTTCACATCGTTTAAAATTTTAGGCTCAATACCAATAAAGATAAGGTAATTGACATAAGGAACAGGTGTTATGATAAGGTTTCATACTTTCTTGGTATAGACATTGGGGTCAAAATGACATCTAGAAAAGCTAGTGTAAAGAAGAAAGTTATCCATTTTAGCATACCAAGCTCGAGGAGATTGCTTAAGACCATAGAGATATTTCTTAAGGTAACAAACAAGGCTATAGTCATTCTGAACATAGCCAGGAGGTTGTTCCACGTAAATTTATTCTTGTAAATCCCCATACAATAAGGAATACTTGACATCCATCTAATGGAAATTCCATCTATGTGTGGTATCAAAGGATAGAACAAGGTGCACAGAATTCATTTTATCTATAGGAGCAAAGGTTTCATTATAGTCAATTCCTTCAACTTGAGAAAATCCTTCAGCAACTAACCGAGCCTTATGTCTTTAAACACTTCCATCTTATATATACTTAGTTATATACACCCATGTACATCTAACAAGTTGTCTTCTTTCCAGAAGAGGTACAAGATCCCAAGTATTGTTCAGCATTAAGGAACAATAATTTTCATTCATTGCTATGTCCCAATCTTGATGGCTACAAGCTTATGAAAATGCTTCTTGATCATGAGTCTTTGAAATTTGAGCCAAAAGAGAGGAACCTCACTATTATTATGAATGTGTACAATGATTATCTATAGCATCACTAAAAATATCATAAACTTCTTCTCATGTTGCATGGACCCATTCGAGAAGTTGTGGTGCCAGTGTAGGTTTATGTTCAATGGACTCAACTTGAGGAAGGTGAGCAACGAAGGTGGATTTTTCCCTCATTTTCATCATCTAAAGAAGAAACTAGAATAGGATCGCTAACAAAAAGTTTGGGAAGAAAAGATGCCAAATATGGTTCACAAACCAAAGATGGATCAAACACCAAATTAGGTTCATGGGCAGAGATATTTTCATTAAACTTAACATCTCTCTTAATAATAATTTCATTGGAATGAGACTGAATAAGTATATAAACTTTTACATCTTCAAAATATCCAACAAAAATACATGTCTCACTTTTACCCTGTAATGCTTTCTTTTTCTCATTAGGAACATGAGCCCGAGCTTCACTACCAAACAGAAAAAAATGTCTTACATCTAGTTTAATTTTACTCCAAGCCTATTCCATTGTTATATTTTTTAAAACCTTTGTGGGAGTGTGATTTACTATGTAATTGGCACAATTAATGGATTTCACCCAATAATGAAAACTTAATCCCTTAGATTGGATCATACAACTTTCCATTTCCTTTAATGTGTGATTTGTTTCTCTCAACAACACTATTTTGTTGTGGTGTATAGAGAATATCACGTTGCATCTGAATTCCCTACGCAATGCAATAAGTTGTAATTTTTTTATTAACATATTCACCTCCATTATTTGTTCTTAACCTCTCTAGTTGATGTCCAATTTGTTTTTCTACTAGATCTTTATAGGGAAAAATCATGTCAAAAACTTCACTCTTAATTTTTTAAAAATAAACCCAAGTGCATC
>SNQJ01S0051404.1:36581-51742 GCA_010110895.2 Picea sitchensis | reverse complement strand
ATGCTAATGCAGTAGGAAGTCTAATGTATGCAATGGTTAGTACAAGGCCAAACATTTCACATGCAGTTGGGGTTGTCAGCAAGTTTATGGAAAATCCAGGCAAAGAGCACTGGGCATCAGTGAAATGGGTGCTTCAGTATTTGAGAGGCATAAGTGATTACTGTATCACTTATAACAGTGGTTGTGAATTAGTCTCTGGATATGTTGATTCTGATTTTGCATGTGATTTGGACAAGAGAAGGTCGACTTCAGGGTATGTCTTTAGTCTTGAAGGTGGAGCTATTAGTTGGATGTCAAAGCTACAGAACATTGTTTCTTTATCCACTACAAAAGCATAATACGTAGTTGCTTCACATGCTTGCAAAGAGGCAGTTTGGTTGAAAGGTTTGTTTGGTGAGTTTGGAAGGATGCAGGACAAAGTAAAGTTTCTTTGTGATAGTCAAAGTGCTATTCACTTGGCTAAGAATCCAGCCTAACACAGTAAAACAAAACATATACCTATCAAGTACCATTCTGTAAGACAGGTCATCAATGAACATGGAGTCTCTCTTGAGAAAGTGCATACAAAAGAGAACTGCGTAGACATGTTAACAAAACCAGTACTGTTAGAGAAGCTACGATGGTGCTTGGCTTCTCTTGGCTTGCAGAAAACGTGATGAACAAAAGAAGGAGCAAGGTATCAGGTTAATTGTTGTCAAGGTGGATATTGTTAAATGGTGACAACAAATTCCCAGGATTAGGACTTTAGATCCTATAATTCAATATTTGTTGTAACTAATGAGACTAAGTTAGATTTGGATATGACTGCATTAAATAAATCAGTTTCATGAGTAGATTAATATAAATTATTGTATGCTTGTAGAGGCTGACGGAGTGAGGGAGAGATGTATGAGTGAGTTGTTGTAATCTCCATGATATGAATAATAAGACAATTGATGCCTTCGCTTGGTGGATGTAACCCAAATCTTGGGTGAACTACATAAATCTCTGAGTTATATGTGTGATTTGTTTTGTATTGTTTCCGCTGCGTTTTTAGTTTACGTTTTGGTGGCTCCAGCGTTAACAAAAAACTCACTCTAAAACTCATTCTCCTTTCTTATAATAGTATTTTTTTATTATTATAATTATATTTAATCACATTCCCATTCTCCTTTCTTATAATAATTTTTTTATATTATTATAATTATATTTAATCACATTTTCAACTAGTTTTACTTATTTAATTGAGAATATCACCATCTTCTTTTGACTAATTAATTAATTAAACGTAATAATCCTCAATTAATTTATTAAATATAATAAAAACATTATAATGATAGATAATAATTTTGCACATTTTCAATTTCTCCGCCCAAACAATTTTTTCTCTTACATTAATTATTATATAATTACAATTACAATAATAATAATCTATTTTTAAGGTCACGGCCAAGCCACACCAAATTGGTGTATGAGACCCCCTTGTTTGTGGGACAAGGGACCCCCCTCCGCCCAACGATTTGACTGGTAAAGTCTACGGAGGTATACATACCCTACCCCCCTTTAGATTTGAACTTGTGACCTCTTAAGAGGAAACACATGTTCTTAACCATTAGGCCCACTCAGGCTGTATCATTATGTTGCCATGAAGAAGTTTTTAAGAGCTAATGTTCCATCAACATTTATTTTTGGTACTTTGACTTACTAGGCCATAATACTTGGGGAAAGGGATATAATCTGGAGGCTTAACCATTGTGCCAACAACCCGCTTGTTACAAGATTATGCTAATTTTAGCAATTAAGTTGTCATAATCCCAGGTGGAGGTTTGGAGGCCGAAACCTATATATTGGGCACATAACCCAACACACTACACATATCCCTATGAACACGGATTCCAAGGTCAACATAGATCCCAAGGTCGCACAGTTTTCAAGATATGATATATAGATATCGAGGTCATACATGTCTCGATTTGCATGCTAAGAAGAAGCTAAGTATGGTTGTCTCGTAAAGCATGCCATGAGGTATAATGGTAGCACATAAGCAACTTTAAACTCATTTTTCACAATTTTTCGCAAGGATCACGAATTTGAGGTCTATTTTGTGATTTTAAGTCATTTGTAAAAGTCTTTCCTCAATTTTCCATTAATGAACATTTAAAGCATTGCTTTGCATTGCCTAAGAGGGTGAAATTGAGCCAGTTCGGAAATTGGTCGACTTTATAGTCAAATTTCTCAAAATTTCGCAAGGATTTCAATGGTGAATTTATTTTCTTGTTTTGAGCTATGAAATTAAAGAGAGTCCATTAAAATGGCTCTATGGAAGCACATGTTGTCATGTATTTTGGTATTTTGAGATGGTTAAGAGCATTCTTATGGTTTCAAGAGAATTCAGAGATGAAGTGATATGATTATCAATATTGTATAATTTGAGTTCTTTTATTTTATGTTGTTTCATCTCATCATTCAGCAAACTAATCATCAGTTTATGATTTTGTGGATAAACAACACATCATCAGAATACAAACCACCTCAATACAATCAATAAATTATTCTGGATCAAGTTAGATATTGCATGTATATATGTAAATAAATAAGTGGTATCTAAGGATTTTCATATCAAGGAAAGCTTCCTCTTTTCTTCAAAAAACTTCCCAGATTTTTCTACACAGGTTTGGATTGGGTGTTCTATGTTGATCCCTCTTGTTCAATCATGATACTATGTTGCATCCATGTCTTCTCTTCTGCCTCACGTTCACTCTACCTCTTCCTTTCTTGATATGGAACATTCTTGTTTTTCCTCGGGTTCCTCAACTCACTTCTATCAAAAGCAACCACAGGTTCAAGCTCTTGAATCAAAGGGGCACTTCCAGGGTACTTTTGGCTGACAACTTCAACTAACCCCATCACTCCTCCAAGTACATTTTCTAAAGGCATTCATAACTACCCAAACCACTGATCAGATGCCATTAATAAGATTTCTTGTGAACAGGGTGAACAAGGTACTTCAGATAGGTTGTTCTTTCAAGGTTATGCAGGTGTAGGTTGTGATTTTGTGCAATCTTCCTATTTTCTTCACAAAAACTTCCCAGTTTTTCCCTCACCAATTCCCACTCGTGGTATCATGTCTAGTACTACAAGGCTTCCCCTCAGTCAACTGGTAGGTGTTTTCATTAAACATAAAACACAATTACAATGTTCATCAATTATAATTCATGAAGTCTTAAGCATAATTACATACTTGGGGGGAAATGGGGTCTTACACCTTCAATTTAATAACACTTTGTATTTATGAATTTCTTTGAACCTAAAATTGATAGGCTATATTTTTATATGAAGGTAAATTTAAAGGCAATAAAAATATTGGAATGTCGTAATTTGTTTTTGAAGGGCAAAGGTGAACATTAAATTTCAAAACAAGTGTTAATGATCTTGTGGTAGATTACATTATCTTGATCCTATAAACATGGATTGTCAAAATTTACACCATATATCCAATGGATGACATCAAACTCTATGTCAACCATATTGCTAACCCAACCCAAGGAGTATGGTTCAAGATGCACAATTGCAATTGGATCATGCTACTTTACTAACACATAAAAGATGAGATCTTGTTGGTTGTTGGATACAGTAGGCACAAACACTTTCTTGATCTACATCTTTCTAGAATATATATATTCTCATGTTTTACGTAGTTAGGATGTGTGACTTGCAAGAAATAAATTCCTTTTCTTACACTATCAAGTATTAATATATTATTTTCTCCCTATTCTATTGCATTTGGTTTCTATCCCTTATATGGGATGTAGCAATGCCCAATGTTCATTATTGAAATTTTATATGTTCTTCTAATAGTCATAGAAGGGAAAATGTTTTTTATTCAATGTACTCTTTCCCTCTTTTGGTGATTTATCTATATTCTATTGTGTACTCTTACTAAATTATTTCTTCTACAAGCCATCACCGGAAATGATCTTATTTCCTTGATTGGAATTGGTATCAATGGAATTATTATGCTTCCTTATACTATTATTAGCCTATGGTAGCTTAACCTTTCAAATGACATCTTTAAGTATGTGGATGTTGAAAACATTTCAAAATCCTTTTGAATCAGTGTTATCACACTATAAGGAAAACACCAATTGGTGGAGGGTTTTGCAGAACACTTCGCCCTTCTCTGTTTCTAGTGAATGATTTTAGTGGAGGTGAGTGTGATAAGTAAATGAGGGACATATATCCCACTCACTTCACCAATACAGATAATATGTGGAAATTAACTCCTAACCCATGTTTTCAGTTTTGTACAGAGATATTTGTCTTTAGAATCACTACCAAGGCTTTTAAACTCGGTGTAAAATTGAAGACTAAATCCACTAGCTAGACTTTGCAATATCAATCAAGTCTTTGATTTGAAGTTATCGTCTTTGAGACCTGTATTCCTTTCTCTGTGTAACCTGCACATAAGCAACCAACTAGCAATGCAATGACCATCAAGTCCCTAAATTTAAGAACCTTTGTTGTTAGTTATATTAGAGATTAATTTTCCTCTATCCATCAATAGGTAGAAAATAAAGGGTTTGTTGTTGTTAAAACATGAAGTTGGAGATAATTGTGAGTTCATATTATCCATTGATATGATACATCTATAAATGAAATTGTTTGACCTTTGGATTCATCTTCCAAAAGGTCTCTTGGACTTCTAATGATCATTCCTACCACTTGATTTTTCATATTTTGTCAAGTGAGTAACCCTAATGGATAACATTTCCAACATTCCCCCCATTAATCTGAAGAGGTGTATGGGAGTCCAAGGTGAGAGCTAAAATCTAGAAGTGAACAATTGAAATCTAGAAGTGGAAAGCTACCAATGGATGAATGTGCTCTCTGAATATGGTGGTTTTGGGTTGACCACAAACCAAATGGCTAGCAGAAGTTGATGTCTTATACTAAATGGGGGTGGTGGTTTGAGGTAGACCACAAACCTTGGAACTTGTCTCTAAGGCTCAATGGTTCCTTGAACATTTTCTAATTTAGCTAGAAGTTGATGTAAGATGATGTCTTCTACTAATTGGAAGTGCTCTCGAATGTTGGTTTAAAGATGACCATAAATTGTTCTTTAGCATAAGCTCTAAATATTCTATTAAGTGGACCTTTAAGGAAAACCACAAACCAATCAGGTGGTTTATGGATGACCATAAACCAAACCACGCTCGCTTGTCATGCTCACTTGTAACACTCGCTTATTACTTCTCAATTGATAGGACTTTGAAACTTGAATCTTGACTATCAATCACTAATATTGTTCCCCCCTATCAGGTACAAGGTGAGAACATGTAAATATTTCTATTGAAAGATGTGTCACTACTCAAGAATGAATTCGTCGATATGATTGATATATCTTCTTGACTGTTGATGACCATTTCCAAGAAGTGATCCACCCATAGTGGTTATTTACTCTTGCATATTTCTTGCATTTGGAACATCTATCCAAAAGATGATTGTGCTTTCCACAATGCTCACAAGGATGAAGATAAAAACATTGATCTTCCATCTGGACAATGTTGGCATTTTAGAATCTTATATTGAACTGGAGTAGGCGAATATGAACCTTATTGAAGCAATACAACACGTTGTAACTGAATTGGTTTGGTATAATGTTAGAAAAACAGGATCGTGGAGAAATGAAATAAAACAAATGCATAAATAAAACACGGAAGATACACAATACAATAGAGACACGGATATATGTGGTTCACCCAATGTGGGATACATCCACCAAAGAAATTGCCAGGTCCTTCCTTTATTATTATCCATCAAATGAAGGGATACAACCTACAACACACATGTTGTAACTTCCTCTTCTTTATCTCACAATCTCCTCTCTCATAATACAATATTCTTTATCACACACAGCCGCAATACAATGCCCTCATACAAAATGATTTTCATTTTCGGGAGAAAACCCTAACATAAATTCTACCATCATATCTGCGACCTTATAATGAATGGTCCAGATTGACTACGGAATTTCAATATTTTACAAGGCAATTTTCTAAAAAAAAAATCCTCGAGGGGCTCCACCCCCAATCCCTCGAATGGGATCCTGCTACCCCCATGCTCCCCAGCCAAGGGGTAGGACCCACCCATATCCCATTCATTTGAGGGCCAACCCTTGAACCCCAAACATAAGGAGGATAGGCATACCGGCATATAAATCAGGAAGATAATTAGGCTCAATAACCAACATATAATCCAAAATATGAAATGTGACTTCCTTTTCATAATTGATACCTATTGTGTGATTATTTTTTCTTATTTATTCCCAAGGCATGATGATTGGCTTGGAAAGAGAAATTTAATCTTCATCTAAACTCACATTTGAAGTTGGCTTACTTAGTTGCTTATGTATTGACCATTGATCTAGATTTTGTTCGAAAAGAGGGTTGTTCTAAACAAAAACTAGTTCAAAATGTCGAAGATTCTTTTGTTCAAGTTGAACACAAATATTTCAAGTCTAAGTTTGAAGAAATTTTAATTTGTCTTTCGAAACTTTCAAACAATTTAGAGTAAATTGAAGAGTTTATTTGTCAATTCACCAATTTGAGCCATTTAACAACCAAACTCTACATTGAAAATTCAACAAATAGAGGGTGTCGGCTTCTTGATTCTAGATTTGAATTGATTTTTAGAATTGAATGTGTTATCACAACAATATCAATGTTGTTTTCATTACTTTCAACAACTTCCAATAATGCTATGGTTGAAATCTTTATAGTTTTATGCCCTACTCTCTCTTTGCAATTCTTTTCTAAAAAATTCTCTGACATAATTTGAATTTCTTCCTATTGAATTTTCCTTCCCTGTCAAAAATGTACAATATGGATCTATTTGGTAAAGAAAAGGAGCACAAGTATATGGATCAAAGCCTACAATGAGTGTGGACATCCCAAATGACCTCACACCACCACTTTGTGTGTACTTTTGTTGGAGATCGAGTGATATATTCTACAGTAACGGGATCCTCACTAGACAGTCTATGAATTTGAAATTCAATTCGATCCTTACTAATCAGAAAACAAGAAGTCTCTTTGAGACCCGCACAAGCCAATGCAATGTGGCTATCCAAATTTTCAATTTCCGTACTTTTCCTGAATCTTCAAGCTTAGACATGGATTTGGAATGCACACAGATAGAGATCAATCTGGTCTAGGATTTTATGACCTTGGGACCGATCATGTAGAATAGAGGTGTGTAAGTACAAAGAGATCGATTTTGAAGTAGTCATGGTTTTATAAAACGCTATAAAAACCAAGAGACCGAAACATGATACTAGAACACCATTTAAAATCAATTTCCATTTTCCTTGAATGAGAGAGGATTTCCAGAAGATATGTGTAACCCAAAATATATGCAGGGGATGTAGTTTTTTATTATTTATTCCACTGTTCCAAAAACAATCTAGGTGAAAATGGCAGCATTGGATCTACAAGCTTAGGACATTAATTTTCCTAATCACCATTCATGCCCCTTTTTGGACGAGATTGACAACATTGTAATTTCACCCATAGCGTATTGGTAGTATTGTGATTTCACCCACTTCTTGACTATTTGGTGAGACATATCACCGAAGAGAAATAGAGTCACTCACCAAGTTGAGGTATGAGGTACGAGTTGGATTGGGTTCGTGTTTCCCAACCTTAAGCTCAAACCTAGAAAATGGTAGGAATCGTTGCACTAGGTAGGTATGGTTTTTTGGGTGAATTCGCTAAGGCTCAATGAGTATTTATTGAATATTGATATTGGCAGTGTTCAATCATCGATAGTTGTAAGCAGTCATGTTTTTGAGCTTGAAACCCTAATGCACAAATACAACGACTTCACGCATAATTAAAATATTGAAAACGGTCATGCATGCTCAACGAATCTGCCAGAGGGACTGACTGGACTAGAACACATAGGAGACTAGTAGACATGCATAGTAACGCATATGCGTCTTTACTTGCATAGGTAGAAGGACAGAATTGCAAGTAGAGGAACATACCTCAGGGAATCTAAGAGGTGTTTCTGGATGCTATGGACAACTACCATAACATATTTCATGCCCTAATACCTAGGTGCTCTGATACGACTATTAGAACACAAAATTATGAGATTGAATCACTACTTAATTTACTTGTTATGGAAAACCAAAACCAATCAATGGAAATAATCAAGTTTTGACAACTCAAAACACTTCAAATATGTTTGTACAATCTTTTCCACTTAGAAAAGAAACAACCATCGGACTCTAAACTAGCTACGACTCTCCTTGGATTTCTCTCTATCTTTCTCTACTTCTAAGAAGTCATTTCAAGAATCACCAAAGAAGTTTCAAAGAAACAATAATATGATTAGCAAGTAGAGAGATTAATGGGCATGGAAACATATTTTGGCATATAGAGGGAAGCCAAAACAATTATGTTCTACCAAATAACTAAATCCCAAGATTCCCCTCAAGTAGAATCCTTTCTCTTCTCTTAAAATTCATTCATATATTTTTCTATAGGGAGGTCATTTTCCTCTTTAGACTTGGATATAGTATTTCTTGGCTTTACTTGGAGGCTAAGTAAAATTATTATCATTGAAATTAAATCCCTTTTGGAAATTTAATTTCTTTTACTAGCCAATCAAGTCACTTTATCGATTTGCTTCCTTTCTTTTCTAGTCAATTCTTAGAAATATAATCACATCCCCTTAGATAGAAGTATCCAATGAGAGAGTCAATTCTCCTTCAATCGATCAATTCCTTTGACTCAGTAAATTTTGGAAAATGGTCCATGTTATCCTCATTTTCTGGATAACTAAGGAAATTATGTTTCAAGGCCCTCTGGTCGCAGATATGGAGTACCAAGAGACTACATGACCAAAAGTACTTTTTGCACAGATGGGAAGTCCACTCACCACCACATATGGTCACAGGTTTGCAGATGGCATCCACCACATCAGTTGGCTTCTCGAAGGCAGTGGGCCTTGGTCCATGAGGTACAAGTCAGTATTATGGTGAGCATCATTCCAATATTTAATCCATTTGATTATGTTGTATCTTAGATTTCATGATAAATGCTTGGACAATATTCCTTTTGCCTTGCTTCACCTTGGTGATTGACATTGTTCCATAGTAAGTGGTCTTCCTTGGGGATGGGTTTGCTACTAGGAACTCCCTTAATGAGCCATCGTACCATTCCTGATAATACCTACCACTTTCCATCATTATTCCCCTCCATTTCCTTATCTCTTGGGGTTTTAGGGTGTATTGACCCAAGAATGGGTTGTCCCTCATGCCATGGGAAGAATGGATTGAAGGCCCAGTGTAACACCCTGTTTCCCCCAGTCTGTAAAAATAACTATATTGACCAAGAACTATGGCAAACTCAAAGGTGTGAATGTTTGATTTGATGGACCTTTGTATAAAAGGTTAATGAATGTAAATTATGTCATGAATATGTGTTGCATGACTGTTGGGAGGGGGATGTGCTAAAAGAGACCACAATGGATAATGACAGGAGGTGGAAGGGACCTAGAATGGTTGCGTTAACTTCCACCGAACCAGTACCATACTAGTTTTTACTTGCTCAAAGACCAAGGCAACTCTGTGACCTTGGAATGAATTTCTCGTCAGGATGGTAGGTGGGAAGGCTCCTCAAGAATTAATGAGGGGATGGGGCGAACCTCCCATCTGTAAAGCTCTCAGACCTGACCACGGACGGGGTAATTCATGCCACACACAATATTGTAGAGAAGGGAAAGAAAGGAAGTGTGGGAAGGGTAGAGAAGGAGAGCGTGCATGACAGGGATCGCAGAAGAGAATCGCAAAACCCTGGAATCACAGGGAGGTTTGAACACCGGATAAGGAGAGTAAATTTTTTCCTCAATTATTGTCTGTATCAGGAGAAGGAGAGTAACCTTTGTCCTTGACTTCCGTTGAGCAGGAAGGAAGAGATTGAATATTAGAGCATCATGGTCTAGCTCGGGGGTGGCTAGTGGTAAATACGTTTAGAAAGACTGAGCCTCCGGTTGGGTGGAAACAAGCACCCCTCTCAGCAGTTGCATCACGCCTTGTGGTTCCAGTAAGTGTTTTATGCCTTATATTTTGAATTGAATATCATTGATGAATGTTTATACTTATATGCCATAGTTGATGTCTATGTAAATTAGTTAATTTCAAAGTATGCGTTCATCCCATTGAGAATAGACCCATCTGGTTGACCTTCACAATATTCTAGGATGGCTCCTCGAGAGCACCTTTCCCCGGGAATCACCTCATAACTTTGGAACCATACCAAGCCTTTACCCAGAAACCCGACTAAAATCAGGGATAATTGGCCGAGAACCATATGAAGGTTCATGCGATCCGGGTCTGGAAAACCTGTGCAAGAGAGAGTAGTTCTCTAAGGTTTCAGAGTCATGGGAGTTTGAAGCTCTGAGAGGTTGAATTTCATGACCCAAGTTCAGAAAGGATAGCGAGTCCAATTATCGAAAGGGAGTATCCCTTCGTTTGGTAGAAGAACGGACAAGATCATTTCGGAAATACCCCAGGTCTGTCAGGACCAATGGATCTAGAGGAGGAGCGTGGGCGTTAACGCCTCGACCCCTTCAGCCTTCGCAAGTAGCGATGGAACCGGGACCGTAGACCCTAGGATCCATCGGGAGCTACCTAGGTCGTTGATATTAACCCTTGTGTAAATGGGAGGATGGACTCGTCATAGTTCTGAAAGTCTCAATTTAATCAGGACCATCCATTCAGCAAGGACACATGGCAGTCGGGTGGCATTTCGCTAACTCGCGACTTGGAGTGGTCAAAGGTTAGGACTTCAGAAACTCACAATTTGTGAAATCGCGGCGTAATCATGGTCATTGATCCAGGAGTGATCTGGACCGTCGATCGTCCAAAAGGGAATTTTGGCATTTCGGGAGTCGGGGGAATCGAGAGGAGAAACTTCGCAAAGTGTCAAGTCATGCAGTATTGACCCAACACTCAGAGGAAAGTGGGACCTTGATCAAGGGACTGTGAGGACCGTCGATTTAGCATGAATGAGTTTTGATGCTTCGATGTCCAGAAGACCAAAGGGAAGAATCTCTTGGTTTCGCAAGTCGTGGAATCCCGACATACGAAACCCTGACGCATTTAGTGGGTTTTCCCTAGGTCACAGAACAGGTTCGTGTGGTAGAAGGAGGAGGCAGGCGCTAGTAGTTGGCTAAGGGTCTAACTCGAGGATCGATATTTCGGGACCCAAGAATTCAAAGAAATTAGAAGTTGAGGGACGTGAAGTCCCGAAATCGCGAAACGCAAAATAAACTATGGTTGTAGGCCATGGTCACAACGTCGTGGCCATGTGGAGGAGGGTTACATCATGATCATAGGTGAGAGGGATATCATGCACTAGGACCCTTAATCTCTTTCGGGACTGAAGGAGATGAAGAGGTTGGGATACCTTGCATTGGAAGCCCTGATGTCGCGAAATGCAATGAGCCTTTTAAACTAAGCCTATAGTTGTGGGTATCGATCACATGGTGGAGGATGAGGAATGAGCTAGCTACGCTAGGCCCCTCTAGGAATTTGGGAATTTTTTCCTTTGAGAAAAAGGCAAAAAAATTGTTATGCCACCATAGGTGTGTCACAAATTGATATCAGATCATGGTTACAACACTTGGCCTGCTTGGGCTCATGTATGAGTTGTGTAGAAACTCTGTTTGAAGTACTCTTAAAAAGAGTAACCCTCTATCTTAACCCCCTTTACCAAAAGTCGAAGTTAAGAATGTTATTAAAGAAAATAATGAAATCCCTACTGTGTGTATGCATTTGAGAAATGTGAATTTATGTGTTGGTTATGAATGAATATAATGTTAGCTAACAACAAGTGTTTTGTCTGCACGCAAGCGAACGATCAACCGTGGGAAAACTACAGACGTATAGAATGGTGACGCACCACGAGGTGGGGGACGACTCCCACAATAGAGATGAAGAGTTTAATGAAAGGAGGGTTTTAGAGACCCCTTCAGATCTAGCTGAGACTGTGAGGAGTCTCATGGCCGAACTACAAAGCTGCAAGGCCGACAACAAGAGGTTGACAAAAGAGTAAGAGAAGAAAATAGAAATTAATGCAGTCTTGCTGCAAATTTTATCCAACATAAAAAGACAACTGTAGCATGGACCTGGCACCAGTCACGAGGATTGATGATAGATAAATAAGAGTCGAAGTCCAACTGAGATACAGAAACGTGACATTTTGAGTGGCTACACTGGGAAGAAGCGAAAGCATTCCAAAATTCATAATCTCGAAGAATTCAAGAAGGAAAAACCACCCTCTTTCGACGGTGAGATAAAGAGAGGAGAGGAAGAGGAGGCATGGCTGCTTGGACTAAAGAAGTATTTTAGAGTCCATGACTTCTCAGAAAACTTGAAGCCTCGAGTAGCCACTTTCAACCTGAATGGAAAGGCTTCCATTTGGTGGGAAGACATTAAGAATGTAAAATGTATTCACAAAGAAGACCTATCTTGGGAACGGTTTGAAAGATACTTCGGGAAGAAGTATCTGTCGGAAAAGTATTTCGACGAAAAGACTAAAGAATTATATGAACTCAAGCTGGGGAAACTCACCGTAGAAGAATATGTCAACAGATTTCTTGAGCTGTTGAAGTACGTACCCTACATAAAAGCAGAAAAGGCAAAGGTGAAACAATTTATCAGTGGGCTACTTAAGGACAATCAGAACAAGATTGAGTTTGATGAGCCAAGGACCCTAGAAGACACTATCTGAAAGGAAAGATATTGTTATGAACAGTTTGGGCTTCAGACAGAACCTCATGACGGATGGAAGCAGAAGAATAATTCGGGATTCCAGAAAAAGGGGTTTAAATCCCCAAGATTTAAAAACTATAAAAAGGATACAAGGATGAGATTTCCTACTCGAAGTGTACACCAGCAAAATTTCCCCTCCCGGAGTGGAAATAAGCCTTTTGGGTCAACCCCCGGAAAGACTGATAATACAAAGAAAGAACCCTTGAAATGTTGGGGTTGTGGAGAAGAACATCTACTAAGGGACATCCCTGATCCGAAAAGATCTTTTAATGACTGTGGTTGAGTTATTAATTGCATGTGTTAATTAACCATTTATGAAGTTGAACCAAAGAGGATGAATTTAATGAAGAAACATAGCAGCCATAAAACAATATACAGATCTGAACTGAAGCAATAAGAACAACAAACCATAACAAGGGAAGTGATAATGGAGTTCGACACAAAATTGCCTACATCTCCCGGCCTTTGTCTCAGTGGGGAAGGCTTCTTTATTAATTCTTCAATGCTTTCAAAGTATAGAAAAAGTACATCAAATGGATCTCATACTAGTCTCATTATGTTCTGCTTGAACTCAAAAATCCAACACAACTGACGACACTGAAAAATACTGAGTGTAGCTCCCAAAAATGGCCCGCAAAGGTCTCCTTCTCAACAACTTCCCTGCATAAAAATGGCTTTGGATTGGCTTTGCTTCAGCATAACTCTGCTCTGACTGTCCTCCATGGCCTCAAACAGGCCTGGTTTATATAGATCTGAAGTTGGTTATGCTTTCCCAACTTCCTCCCAAAATCTGGGCTCAAAAAGAGCTTAATATCTCCCAAAAATCCAAAATCTTCAATAACAGGCCTAAATCAATTAAAAATACAAAAACATTATAACAAAACCCACTTTTTGTTTAATATAGGGCTTAATCCCCCCAAAATGGATGTGCACCCCTCAATTCTCGGTCACATGGCACTTAGGTGGCCAAGCACTAGCGCAAAGGGTTGTGTGGTGGCCCCTTAGCCAGAAACATTAGGGTCATGTGGCAACAAATAATGGGATCGAGCCCCAGGCTCCTCGTGCTAACAACTGAACCATAGCTCTGGGTTATATAGTGGAACCCCCTGAAACTGACGGCTGGTCTATTCATCCACGTTGGTGGTTAAAGGAAAGGCACCCGCGCTCACGCCCATTTGACTGTGGTCATATTATATAATTAAATCGTGGGTTGGGCCTTAGCCCCAGCCCCTTTTCACCCTCCATATATTTATCATGCAATAAATAATATATTGTGGGTTTTATACAACAAGAAACACTTGGGCGCATTGGTAGTCGGACCTTTACCAAAGCTCTTTCCCTGCAAATTGGTCATGGGGTCGAACCCCATGAGCTCCATTACAATTTTTCTATTCAAACGATCGAGCCAACCATAGGGTGCCACGTGGCACTTCCTTATTCACCGGAAACTGATGCCACTTGTCAAAATTGTTATTTGTCTCTGTCATTGTTCAGTCAACCTTGCAACCTACCACATGTCACCTATGCCACTACCTCGTGTCACCTCCAAAGAGTGCCACGTCACCCTTTGACTGTTGATTTTTTTTTACTTTTTGCCTGTTTGGAAAAATGGTCAGAGTGCGATAACTCTCGCATACGGAGCCCGTTTGAGAAAGTAAATACATGGTCGGAATCATCATGACAATCCGGTCGCAATGAAATTGTTTTCTTCTGATTATGAGAACTTTCATTTTTTAGCCTTTTCTAGACCTGAGAAGCCTCCTGGATCCAATTCTGGATCACACCTCCCCACTAAGGACCTTTTGGTCCCCAAAAATTTACTGAACAGTCAACAAGCTCGAGATAGGCCACCCACCTTGTTCTCTGTCTCTGAACTCTGTCCTGTGCACCTGTCTCATCAAGATCAACTGTAACACAATCATGACAACTAACAGCATATTGTTAGCCATTTGAACCCTGTCACATTTTACTGAAGCCACTATCATCCATGTAGACAACATTACTAATGATAGCATTGAAAACACGACTGCAAATGAGTTGATATACTTGTAATATCTGCACAACATGAGCTTATCTTGAAGCATCCTATTATTGATTTTCCATTCAACAATCATTTCCTATTCTTGCTTAAGATCGATTACTTCAATTGAAACAATTATTGGTGTGTTTCTTTCTTGCACTGCCTTCTTTAATTGTTCCATTGTTTGAAGAGTTTTATTTGTCTTTACATGATGAGCATGAACCACATAATCTTGACGTACTTTGGTTAATTGATATTGATTCTTTGTCCTGTAGAAGATTGCTTTACGATCATATAAGTATGGACTACCTAAGACCATTC